>JAEQML010041867.1:0-76888 GCA_016904865.1 Pissodes strobi | reverse complement strand
ATTTCTGCGTAAGTAGTTGTATAAATCGAAAGCTGCATCGACGGCATTGACAAGGCTGAAGAATTTAATTTCGACTAACCCAAACTAACCCAAGGAATAGATTTAATGCGTTGTCAATAACCTTTAAATTTAAGTTACTTACTAAACAATTTTGTCATTAGTTTTCATAATTTAGGTTGCTATGATTCATATTTATTTTCAATAGCACTTCTTTAACGAATATTATATATTGTCAAAGAGGATTTGGCCTTGAGGCAATTCGAGTTTCCCTCGGAATATGTGTCGACGGCGATTTGGGCGCTAACGACCTCGTGTGGCAGAGGTTATGGCTTGGAGTGATCCTCTTTGCTCTTGCAGGGTGCGTGGCGCAGATGATGATGATGACAGAGGACAAAAACTCGCTTCGTACTAAAGATATGTCTATTACTGCCCAGGTTTAGTATACATGAATGTATGCACTTAGGTTGCTAACTATGTTTAAATCTATTTCACCAGAGAAGCGTGGAACGCATGACTATTCGTTGAAGACTTATCGGACGCGACCCATTCGGTTTCATGAGACAAATTCCTTGAAATGCTTATTCCTTAAATTATGTTGATGCTATGAGAGTTGCTGAGGTTACTTTATATATCTGACTTTAATTAACTTATTTTTATTATTCTTTTAACTGACGTGTTCTAAGAGAAGATTAGTTGTGCATTCTCCGTAAAGGAACGAAATGCGAAAGAGAGTTTAACCCCCCAGAATCTTTCCCGTTAAGGTACAAAATAACTCAGGTTGAACACCCAAGAGCCTTTCCCGTATATGTACAAAATAGCTCTAGATGAACAGTGGGGTGAACTTGTTGCCAGAAGGCTCCCTAAAGGATCCGCGAACTGAACCAAGTTGTCGTTTACTCGGTCCGCTCGATCTTTTATACTAAAATTTGTTGAATGTGTACTGATTGTTTTTAAAACATGTTTAGATAATAATCATAATAATTTGTATTTGAAGATCAAGCATCAATTTCAACTAACCCAATGCAAAACTCTTTTACGGTTAAAAAATTCAAAAAGAAAAGAATCTCCCTTATAAATAAAGATTTGTTAGGAACTGTCAAAGAAATAATTTAAAAAACTCTGTTATTGATCAAACACTCCTTAATGAGTATTTTTGAAAATAGTGGAACCCCCAAATATTAACGAGTGGTTCTCAATATTTGAATAGTCATATCGTTCCCAACATCATGAAACCTAAGTTATATTTGAGCACTTTTCAATTTTGGTTCTGGCTTATAGTTTAGTTCGGTCCTAGATTCCAGCCAATGGTTATCTATGAATGAAGGTCCGTACTACTCCGTACTAGATTCCAGAGCCTTGTCGTGGATCTCCATTTGGCTTCCGTCCGTAGAAGGGCTCCATCTGACCGAACTGTGGGTTGACATTGAATGGTGCTCCAAGTACATGCAAAAAATATAACAGAACATTAGTAAACAATATTGACACGTCCCACTTAGTCTAATAAATTCCCGTATTTTATTTGTTAATATAAATATGCATCTATATATATGTTTTTCACTTGTTCTTTAAGTAATGAGACATACTAGAAATATCTTTTTATCTTGTCATTTAATAGCATTAGTTCGGTAATTGAAGATTATAATTATCATTGAAAGTATTATCTTATACTTTAGGGCTATATTTGTATGTTTATATTCTTTTAATCCGCAAGAAGTATTGGCAATTATGCTTTAACAAAAAATATTCGAACGATTATGTGTTCTATCTTACTTATGTACTATTAGATTAACGCAGGTATATATGTTCTCCATCTCCCCTTTTTTTCTCTATTCCCTTTCAAAATATATCTTATATTATCTTCAATATCTTAATAATAAGGTTTGAATCATACTGTATAATGGATAAAAAATATTACAATTTATGCTAAAATATATGTACTACGTTGTTATACTTATTAAATTGCGGCATTAGCTTTTTCTACACCATCTATTATATTTGTGACGTCGCCGTCGGTTAGTATTAGGTCGTTGTTGGGTAGCCTTGAACTTGAGACAAATCGTGGAAGTTTCAGGTATTTAAGCTTGCATTCCATTGCCGGTTTGTTTCTGTTGAAGATAAAAATATTTTATTAGCGAATGCTGACGCTTCATTTATTTTAATGTTTGACCTTGTTTGGTCTCGATAAACTAAAAGATTGTTTATAATTGAATTTATTATAACATCGACTGCTTGACCCCGTAACCGTTGACCAGTTTGTTTAGAATAATATTAATTACAGTGGATTTTTAATACATGTGTGAGTTATTTACACCATTTGCCTGCAATTATATTGCCTGATATTGATTTGAATTGAATATTAGTATTTTTAATTAGCATCCTTCCCAGTTATGCGCACTCTCTAAGAAGGATAATATTTTAATTTTCGGTGTAGATTACCTCACACAAGTTACAAGTTTTCGCTTATTTCTAATCATTTAATCTATCTCTACGTATTTTGTCTACATATTTTAACTATTTCTATGTATTCTCTATGTTTTGTGATGGCCGACACTATTGTGATGTATTCTCTTTAATATTACCTCCTATCTTAAACTTTTAACTTATTTTCCTGTATTTCTATTATTAATCTAGTTTACTATCTTCTCATATACTATCTACTTTTCCCAATAACTTTATATATGCCCATCTATAGCTTCTAATTTCAACTCCTAGGTCATCATTTTGCCCAAGTGTCCGACTTATGATCTTCCCTATTAGGTACTTATTTGCGACAGTTGACTGCAACATTTCCTATACGACCTGTATATCATTTCGCATTCTAGCTGTTTCTTTCTTTTAATTCAATATTATAACTTTTTGACACTCAATATTATCTCTTATTCTCCAATTTCTCATTTAACTAAATGCCTGAGTGATTTTTTTGTAACTTTCCCAGTCAGGTACTATTGTTAAATATTTGCATTTAAAATTATAAATTTTTCCCCTAGTTATATATCACAATTTCTCATTTCCTTCCTTTAATGCCTACGTATTTTTCAATGATTTTCCCAATAAGGTACTGTCGTTAGCACTTGCATTTTAAATTATAACTTTCTTCTTTAGTTACTTGAATCTCCATTAAAAAAAGTTCTAACGCCCATGTTTCTTTTTCCCTCTACGATTTTCCGAATTAGGTACTTATCGTGAACATGTGCGTTCTTCATCATCTCCTGTACTATCGTCCTGTACGCCACCTTCTTAGTTTCTTCGTTTCTGTGTGTATTTGCTTAATCTTTGGATACTTCTTAATTACTTAGTTAGGTGTTCCTTCGTAGTTATTTTATTTTTTTTTTGTTTTTTTCCTTGGTCCAGTTCGAAGTACTCCCTTAGTGTATTGTTTCTTTACAGTTTCTGGTTTCTTCTTATATTTAAATTCCTTTCTTTTAATTTCTGTTATCGTATGTACCTTAGATAATAGTTTTATATGACTTTCTCTATGTTTCTCTATTATGCTTTATATATACTTTCTATGAAACTCTATTTTCATTTCTTAGTTCTTCGTATATTTTGCTTTCCAACTATCTGACTTATGAATTTCCCCTGTTTGGTACTTATTCTGAGATAGTTAAGTTTAACAATTCTTTATACGCCTTGTATATACTTATTTCTTAGTATATACTTTATTTCCACGTTTCCTACTTCTTAAAAACTTCACCTTCCTTCTTCTGCTTTTTATTGTTCCTTCGCCTAAGCGTTATTTTATCTATTATCTAAGGTATTTGTCAAAGATATTGTGTTTTAAACTTGTAACTTGTAAAATGCTAGTAATATTTTCTCTATGTTTTTGCTGTATATTATCTGTCTTATATTTTGACATTGCCTCTTTTGTCTCTCGCTTGATTAACTGAAAATTCACTTCTTCATTATGGTCCTCTTTGTCTTCTCGCTTTATGATATGAATTGGTGATGCCTTGGTCACTGGGTCCATCGTATGTGTGTCCTTGAGCTTAACTTGTTTTATTGGTTTTTATTATGCTTATTTTGCCATGGGATAGAGATTTTTCCTATAACTACGAGAGCAGTCAAGTTACTCCTCGAAGGAACGAAATTACGCCCGCAGAAAAGATTCACTCCCTCTGGAAGATGTGTGATGAACAACTCGAAGTCACTAACCTCTGTAATACTCAGTAATGTTGATTGATGGTATCTCAAATCTGAAGAGAAGCTGATACACGAATTTAACCTTGTGAATCTTAATGGCTAGAGATTGTGTTTGGAGATTTATTTAATTCTGATGACAGAAAAGAAGTCTTTTTGACTGACCCTGTATATCAACGAAACGGCACTTGTCAAAATGGCTTGAAGAAAAAAATTACGATACACTTGTTATGTCTACGGGGGTCTGAATGGCGTTACTTGTAGAAAGGTCGAAAAGGCACTTCCACCATGTGACTTTGCTGCATCTAAATAACTGAAACGCCTCCGAGGTTAGGGATCTGAATGGCTGCCTCCAATAAACGGCACTAGAGAACAGAATGGCACATCCAAAGGTTGTCTCCTTGACGAGTCCTTGGTCCTGGGTCCAATGTACGGGGATCAGAACGGCCCTCCACCACGTGTCAAAGAGTCGACCCCGTTCGGTTTCATGAGACAAATTGAGACTTCCTTGAAATACTTATGCCTTAAATTATGTTGATGCTATGAGAGTTGCTGAGCTTACTTTATATATCTGACTTTAAATAACTTATTCTTTTAACTGACGTCTTCTACGACAAGATTATTTGTGCATTATCCGTAAAGGAAGTAAATGCGAAAGAGAGTTTAACCCCCCAGAGTCTTTCCCGTTAAGGTACAAAATAACTCAGGTTGAACAACCAAGAACCTTTCCCGTATATGTACAAAATAGCTCTAGATGAACCGTGGGGTGGACTTGTTGCCAGAACGCTCCCTAAAAGATCCACGAACTGAACCAAGTTGTCGTTTACGCGGTCCGCTCGATCTTTTATGCTAAAATTTATTGAATGTTTACTGATGGTTTTTAAAACATGTTTAGATAATCATCATAATAATTTGTATTTGAAGATCAAGCATCAAGTTCAAACATTAAACTGAGTGTTCTTTTTTAGTGAATATGATGTCTAGTTTACAATATTAATACACGAGTGTTAATATACGTTAATTCAGTTGATAGAAAAACTAAATCTTACATATTTCTAATGTAAAACACCAAACATCGTCATTTTGTTCGTTAGCGCATGAGTCCACATTTAAACTTCGTTATTAGATTAAAATGCAATTGGTTTCGAAACTTTGAAAATTAAATTAAAGAGCGCTTTAAAGCGATAACTTCCACGCCATTTAGTTTACAGCCGCCTAAAAGCATATTCAAATCGGCTGAAGAAGTTCACAATTACGACATGGCCAGTTTATAGCCGATAATTAAAATTCAGCCGCAAATAAAATTAAATGAATATGCTAAAAATAGAAGGTCTACGTGTCACCCTCGCAATGCATGATTTTAAGTTGCGTACTTTTGATACAATTAGTTTTCATAATTTCGATGGCTACGATTCACACTTTCCTTTTAAAACGAACGAAATGGTGGTATTTACATTAGATATATTTTATTTCATTTCATTTATTTATCCTCAAACATAACACGAAAGGGTAATTACAATGTAAGAGTGCCTACTGATAAATTCACGTACATACTAAGACCACAACCCCTAAAAACAAAAACAATAACATTTAAAGCTCTTAAAATGATATTACAAGTGATTTAAATCATTTTTTTTTTGGGCGAGATATCGAATATATCTATATTGTATTTGTGGATGAATTTGTTACATTCACACAGCATATGGTTCAAACGTGAACAAAGCAGAGGATTAATATAGAACAGTTTAGCTTGTATAAGCCTAAGCATAATTTTAGGAACATTAAGACCAATCTTGTTGATCAAACTGCAGTCTGAGTATTTAACATTATTTACAATATAAAAGATAAACAAGACACAGTGCATACATCTTTTATTACTTAGCTTTTCTATTTTAAATATACTATGATACGATATAATTTTTTTTTTATGGCAGTGGCACACACACTAAAGGGAGACCCTATGGCGCTCGACGAGCGGTGTGTGTGCGAAGATGTTGATTGACACGGCTCTTGAATATTTGTAAGTTGTAATTAGTGGGAAACAGATGTTCTGGGAGTGAGTTCCACAGTGATGCAGTGCGCCAGACAAAGGAGTTCTTGTAAAGCGATGTTCTAGGAGTTTCCAGTTGTACGACGAACTGGTGCGCTCTTGCCGTCTGTCGTGACTGTCTGACAGGAGCTGCCAGGGGCGGGATGAGGCGGGCCAAATCCTGGGAACATCTGCCGTGAAAGTATCTGTAAAACAGAGATATCTCGGCTACATGTCTGCGGTGTTCCAGACTATCTAGATTCCGGGTCAACTCCGGGTCGCCGACGAGACGCACTGCTCTCTTCTGTATGGAATCCAGCAGCTTTAGGGTGTGCTTTGGTGCGGCACCCCAGATATGTGAGCAATATTCTAAGCACGGTCTTATTTGCGCTTCGTAGAGCAAGAGCAACTGCTGCGGTGTATAGAGTTTTTTGTTGCGAAATAGCGCACCAAGCTTCTGGGAGGCTGATTTTGCGATGTTAGCAACGTGGTCATGCCAGGACATATTGCTGTTGACCGAGATACCCAGCAGTCCGATTGACGAGGATGAAGGAATGATCGACCCTGCCATAATAATGTCAGGGCCCGCTGTATTGGCCCTCTTGGTAAACGTGGCTGCTTGGGTCTTTGCTGCATTGAACTGGACCAAATTTCGGTCGCCCCAAGTTTGAACTTTCTCCAGGTCTTGATTAATTGCTGTAATCTGCTCCTGTCTGCGGTGATGAGTCTCAGTCGCTGGTAAGGGTTTTTCTGATCTAAAGTGGGAGACAAGGGTACTGTCATCTGCAAAACTGTAAACAGGATTATTTGTTTCGGTCAGCAGGTCATTAATATAGATGAGGAACAGAGTTGGTGAAAGTATTGCGCCCTGAGGCACGCCCGCGTTGATGGTGAATGTGTCCGAGATGTGTCCATCGACTGCAACGTGCAGAGATCGGCTCTTAAGGAAACTGGCAAGCCAGCTGCAGAGAGAGGCTGGCAGTCCGAATGACGGTAGTTTGCTGAGCAGTCCGTCATGCCAAACTCTGTCGAATGCCTTTGAAATATCCAACGCAATCGCTCGAGACTCTCCGTAGTTCTCAATTGCCCTACTCCATATATGAGTGACATAGGCCAATATATCTCCTGTCGATCTCTCTTTGCGAAAGCCGTATTGATTATCGCTGATTATTTTGTTGTTCTCGAGGTACTTGAGCAGTTGCTGATTGACTACACGTTCCATGACTTTGGAGATTATTGTAAGCAAGGCAATTGGACGATAGTTTAAGGGCGTGGTTTTCTTGCCCTTTTTTGGAACAGGTTGCACTCGAGCGACTTTCCAAGAGGATGGGTAAACACCTTTTCCGTAAGATAGAGAAAAAAGCCTGGAAAAAACGGGTGTTAGTTCGTTGGCGCAGTTCTTTAGCACGATGGCAGGTATTCCGTCCGGTCCTGATGCCTTTTGCGTATCTAGATTTTTAAGGATTTTACGAATATCACGGTGATGAAATTTGACTTCTGCCATGGTAGTGTTGATGTTCGATAAGGTGGGGAGAGTCTTGCCTTGGGGGACGTCTAAGGTAGAGTGCGAAGAAAACATTTTGGCGAGCATGTTTGCTTTTTCCCTGGCTGTAGTCGCCGTGATGCCACGTTCGTCCGTCAAAGGTGGGAGAGACGTTTTTGTAAAGTTGTTACTTACTGCCTTTGCTACCGACCAGAAATTCCTGGAGCCACTGGGGCATTGAAAAGTTTATTCCTGATCCTTTGATTGTGTTTGCTCTTAGTTTCGTCGATAACGCGCTTGCATTCGTTTCTCGCTTCGACAAAATAATTGCGATTTTCAGCGGTCTGATTTTGGTGCCAGTACTTGTAGGCTTGCTGTTTCCTACCCACAGCTCTTTCGCATTTTTTGTCGAACCAGGGCTTTCCTTTTGATGGTAACTTGATGGAATTTGGGATGTATGCTTCCATTGCTGAGGAGATTACTTGCGTGATCTTTTCGCAGCAGACTGACGGGTCGTCAGCGCCAAAGCAGACGTCGAGCCAAGGAAAATCTAGATAGAACTCCCTCAGATCGTCCCAGTTTGCAGAATTGTAATGCCAGATTTTGCGAGGCAATGGTGGATCCTTCTGTATGAGTGGCAATTCACAAACCGTTGTAATAAGTTTGTGGTCGGAAGTACCTAATGGCGGACCAACTGTAACTGTGTACTGGTCAGGATTGGTGGTTAGAAAAAGATGCAGGAGGGCGGCGAATTCGCCCCTCTCTGAGATTCGAGTTGGTTCGTCTACAATTTGAGTAAGCCCGCAGCTGATGGCGAATGCTTCAGCCTCTCTACCTTCGTTGTCGGTCTTGTTGTGATGTTTGAGCCAGTTGGTGTTGTGGGCATTGAAGTCTCCCAGAACGATTATTTCTGAACTGGGGTGATCAACCTGTATTGAGTCAAAGGTGGTAGCTAGTGTTGAAAAAAAGCTTTGGTAGGCTCTATCGCTCGGAGGGCGATAGAGACAACATATAAACTTGGTTAATCCCTTGGCGGTGAACTTGAGCCACATGACGTCAAGGTTGTTCGGTTCGAGTGTTTCCTCTCGGTGGCATGAAAGGTCGCTTCGGACAAAAAGGCATATTCCGAACTTATGTCTAAATCGGGTATGTAAGTCGTAACCAGGATAAGGGTAGTTCACTGTTGTTGTTGTAGAACATACTTGTGTTTCTGTAAGGGCTAGTATGTGTGGTCTATTTGCCTGTAGATGTTGGTGTACCGAATTTATGTTTGTATTTAGGCCTCTTATGTTGCAGAAATCAATTCTAAATTGGTTCGGTATCTTTGCTGTTTGTGAAATGCGGAATGAAGGGCTCCCAGGGCCACCCAGCGCCCGGAGATCCGAATGGCCGGGGAGTTTACCTCCGGAATATTTTGATCCTGGAAGCACCATCATGTCCATATTATTATATTCCTACTGTGGAACCCGGAACCACCAGCGCAGAAACGGAACTTGATTCGGGAAAACCACTTAGCGCCTCCCAGTTCTGGTGGGGTGGTCTTTCACCGGACGATGCGAGTAGGCGTATGCATCTACCACCTAGGGCCGCTTCCACTGGATGCATCGGCCTCAGACTATTTCCTTTGGTGGTCCCTAGTCTGACAGGGGTAAAAATAGGGTTTGTTGGGTCACTCCCTAGTGATCAGCTCCAGACTTTAGGGTATATTATAGTTATTTACAATATTAGTGTTCTAAAAATTCATATTACAACACGAGAAGTTAAAGTTGTCTCGCTAAACCATTGCGTAATACAATCTATGTCCCTCTGCAACCTCTGACAGTCCTCAGGTGTTGAGATTATTTTAAACATTTTGAAGTCATCCGCAAACAATAAGCTTTGAGAGTGTGTTACGAATGACGGTAAGCCATTAATAAAAATCGCAAGCAACAGGAGTCCCAGGTTACTCCCCTGCGGCCCTCCAGATGTTGCAATAAAACTATTAGAAATACTTTTCCCTATTTTAAGACTTTGTTCTGTAGAGCGTAGATAAGTTTCTATAAAGGTACAGGCTTCTTCAGAGAAACCAAACTCGCTTAACCTATCTATTAATATACCATGGTCAACCTGATCAAAAGCCTTTGCGCAGTCTGTCATGATTGAGGTGTTTATTGTTTATTGTTAATTGTTTGCTATGATTAGTAAATGTTTAAACAAACTCCGTTAAGTTATTTTCAACAAAAACATATATATTCCACAACGAGGTACACAAATCTGTTCAGAACCTAACCTATCTCTTCTGTGCCTGTCATTTGTCATTACAATTACCATAGACTAGAAAATATAGTAGATCAGCTAAACACTACAATTATCCCCTGGTACAATTAAAAACAATCCTAAATATAAAAGTATGACATTAATGAAAAAAAGTAAAAACAAACACATGATAAACATACTAAAAAACATATGCACTATTTAAGATATACATAAATAAAACAAATGAACATAAAATATCAATTTCTTACTCTATTACAAAATCTTCATAGGGGCTTGGCATTTTATAATCTCTTTTTGGTCTCTCATCAGCCTTCACCATATTATTAGGATTCGCCATATCATCAAGATTCGCCATCGAATCAAGAAATTCAGATGAGGATGTACTTCTTGTTTGGTCTTTATCTTCAGGGCTTCTGGACGTCTCTTCTTGGGAGCTTCTGAAGTTCTCTTCTGAGGAGCTTCTGAAGTTCTCCTCTAAGGAGCTTCTGAAGTTCTCTTCTAAGGAGCTTCTGGAGTTCTCTTCTGATGAGCTTGATTCAAAAATTAGTTCAATGTCGTTGTTTGAGTCATTAAACAAAGTAGTTAGGTGAGTCGGCTTCTCTTGGTACTTCAGAGTTAATTTCAGGGACCTCAACATGATGATCTTCTCTCCGGCTGATTTCAGTTACTGGTGTTGGAGGGAGTGGGAAAAGATATTGTAATGGAGGGAGAGGATCATTGGCAAATTTCCAATGAAAGCTGGTTTTCTGAGTTGGTACTATCTGTCTATCTCTTTTTCTTCGAATCTTGGTTGTTCGAAGGACTCAGGAATTTTTTAAAGAAAGATGAATTCCTAGTAATAACATATTCATTTCTCTTGGCTTTTATTGATGTACCCATAATTTGTACAATTCTTAAAAGTCTTGGGTCATAGGCAGGTGTCAAAATATTTCTTTTTGTCTGTTTACGCAGAACTAAATCTCCTATTTGAAAGTTATGGGACTTAGTCTTCCTCTTCTTATCTGCATGCTTCTTCTGTTTCAATTTGTTCTTGAAATACAGTTGCTTGATGTTTTCATATTCATTTGATTTGAGGTTTTTCAATGTGGGAAGAAAATTATTCATCTTCCTACCAAACACAATTTCAAATGGTGATTTTTCGGTTGTGGAGTGTGGTGTGCTCCTATAATTTATCAAAAACTCATGAATTTTGAGTAAAAATTTCCATTTTTAATGTGAGCATAGTAATGATTTCTTCACAGTTTTCACAAACCTTTCAGCCATACTGGTGTTATTCTTGTGTGTTTTATCTCATAGTTTTCTAGAAAACTAGTAGCATATTGGTGTCCATTGAATGGTGGTCCATTGTCAGACTTAATAGATTCTGGAAATTCCCAGGTAGCAAAAATTCTATGCAAAATTGGCTTCAGTGCTGTAAAGGAAGTGGAATTTATCATCTTTAGTATGGGATATCTTGAAAATTCATCAACTGCTAAAAAGATGTATCGGTTTTGGTGAAAAGGTCATGCAAAATCTATATCAATATGTTGAAAAGGATACTCTGGTAGTAGACTTGATTTTATTGGATCTCTATGATTCACCTTAATAACTGCTTGGCATGGTATGCAGGATTTTATGTATTTTTTAGTTAAAATGTCTAGATTTGGAAACCATATTTTTGTTCTCAACAACTGCTTGGTTTTAGTTATGCTTAAGTGTCCTTTATGAGCCATTTCTATTGTTCTTTCTTGTAAAGACATGGGTAAAACAATTCTGTGGTCTCTCAGGATAACTTGATCACAATGAATAAATTCACCCTTAATTTTTGAATAAGGTGTTAGTTCTGGTATTTTCCAATATTTTTGATCATTGTTCGACATAGCCTCAATCAAAGTTGTTGTTTTGTCTTTTTGGGTAGCTTGTTGGACCTCGGCTAGTGTTAAGGCTTTGGGTAGAAAATTCTTGATACACAAATTGACATATTGTTCTACTTTATCTTGTTAGACATATTGTTCACATGTGGTTGGCTCTGGATTTCTTGATAAATAGTCAGATGGATTAGTGATGCCTATTTGATGAACTACCTTGAAGTTATAAGGCTGGATTCTTAATAAAAGTCTTTCAACTCTTGCATTCGGAGCTGTTCTTGTGTTTTCTAATATATTTACAATGGGTAAGTTGTCACAATGTAATATACATGTGGAACCATAAAGATAATTGTGAAAATGTTGTATGCTTCCTTTTTAAATTGACTGTATCTTTTTGTACATCAGAAAGTGTGGTGCTAGAATAAGCAATAATGTGTATATTGCCTTTGACATCTTCTTGGGCTAGTACTGATCCAATTCCAGTAGGGCTTCCATCAACATAAAGATGTGTTGTTTTCTCTATGTCAAAATAAGCAAGATTTTTAGTATTGCTTAATTCTTGCTTCAGCATATTAAAAAGTTGCTCATTCTGTCCAATGAAAAACTGCATCTTTGAAAGTGAGTTGTCGCAATGGTTCTGCTTTTTCTGACAGTTTAGGTATAAACTTGCCCACATATCCGATAATTCCAAGAAAGGATCTGAATTCACCTGAGCTCTCAGGACTTTTGAGGTCTAAAATGCTGCTCACCTTGCTCGGATCTGGATGGATTCCTTCGGAAGAAAAGACAAAACCTAAAAATTTTATTTTATTGGTACTATAAATACACTTATGCTTGTTGATTGTAAGATTGTTATCTTTTAGGGTTTAAAGAACTGTTCTCAAAGTGGTATCATGCTCGGGTTTGTTCTTGTCAAAAATCAAAATGTCATCACTGATGTTGATAACTCCCTGGATGTTCTGTAGCACTTTACTGATGGTGTTTTGGAAAATTTCTGCTGCCGAATTGATTCCAAAAGTTAGCCTTTTATACCGGAAAAATCCAATGTGTGTTGAGAATGTCGTTATGAATCTTGACTCTTCGGATAATGTTAACTGATGATACCATTCTTTTAGGTCGATTTTGCTAAACATTGTTGATCCATTTAGTTGTGTTATGACCTCATCAATTATTGGTGTAACATATCGTTCCCTGATTATAGCTTTATTGGCGTTCCTGATTTCATCTGGATTACTTTGTTTAGGTACTATTACAATTGGTGAAACCCACGGTGTTGGTCCTGTTGTCCTTTCTATTATGTCTTGCTTTTCCAGTCTTGATAGTTCTGATTCAACTGACCTCTCAAAGGCCTTTGACTGTATAAACCATGAGATCCTGCTTTTGAAGTTGGAGTACTATGGATTTCGTGAGCAAGCCAAACTTATGGCTAGCTCTGTTAAGAACAGATCACAGCAAACTTTCTCTGCGGGTAAACTCTCAGAGACTGTGGATATTGAGCATGGAATTGCACAGGGATCGATCTTGGGCCCACTCTTATTTTTAATATATATAAATGATGTTGAAACTTTTTCCGTTGCTAAACTAGCGATTTTTGCTGATGATACAACTGGTCTCCTAAAAGATAAGGACTTGCATGCTCTTATACGGCAAATGCAGGAATCTGTGTTGAGCATCGAGAGATGGTTCAACTCAAATAGATTATCTCTTAATGTAAATAACACTGAAAAATCGTATTTTCCCTGAGAGAACAAGACGAGGATTTAGTATTAAACGAGAACTATCAAACCAACAATGTTAGGAGTGTACCTTGACCCAACTTTGGTCTTCAGCTCACACATAGAACAATTAGCAAATAAATTATGTACTACAGTTTATTGTCTAAGAAGTTTAAAGTGTATGGTTGAGCAAAACGTCCTTCTAATGGCATATCATAGCCTTTTTCACTCTCACTGTTCATATGCCATACTTGTGTGGGGACACAGTCCACAGGCAGGTAGGGTGTTTGCACTTCAGAGGAGGGCTGTTAGAATTATTGCAGGCTTACCCTATAGGCCGATGCCAAACATTCTCTTTTAACATTTAATATTTTAACATTGCCTTGTACTTATATTCTTGCATGTCTGATTTACGTTAAAAGAAATATAAATGAATATGATCTTTGTTCTGAACATCATTCTCACAATAATAGAAATAAAAATGATATCAGATTGGATTATCTATTACTTAAAAAGTCATGCATCAGTATAAATAATTATGGGCCAAAATTTTTCAATAAATTACCTGATAGTGTTAAAAGTCTGGAAGAAAAACAATTTATAAGAGTTGTAAATAAATATTTATTAAGCAAATCATTCTACAGTTTTCAAGATTTTTTAGACACAAATGTTATTATAAATATTTAATTGATGAGCATATTTCCTACTGTTGATGGTGTCATTTACTGTGAAATGTGTTCATTATTCCTATGTTCCTAGTTTAAGTTCTTGTATTTTAATTTTATTTCTTAACCATTGTATTAGTAACCATTTGTTGACGATTGTGAAAAGATTGTATCTTTGTTAACATGAATAAATTCAGTATTTTAGTACAACATGTGTTGGCGTAATCACGTCATCAAAATCGCTAAAGCAGCAGCACAAAAGCTAGGAGCACTCTATAGAGCAAAAAAGTTGTATACATCTCATCAGTTCTTACTGCTCTATCAGGCCCAGATAAGACCAACTCTGGAATACTGTTCCGACGTGTGGAGTTCGACACCTAAACACATGCTCGAAATATTAGATTCCATAGAGAGCAGAGCAGTCCGTCTTGTGGATGACCCAGAGTTGACTAAAGACCTTGATAGCCTTGGAAACCGAAGAAAAGTGGCGCACCTCTCTCTTTACTATCGATACTACTAGGGAAGGTGTTCGAACGAGCTGGCACTTATGATTCCGCTCAGAGTTGTTCCAAACAGAAACACCCGTCAGACACAAGCTGCTCATGCGGGACTTTTTGGTCTGGAGGACTGCCTCACTCTGGAATGGACTTCCGAGTAACGTCTTTCCCGAACACTACAACCTACAGCGCTCAAGTCCATCGTCCACCGTCTTCTCCGCACTCGCACCGCTCGTTTAGTGGTATAGGATTTTCCTTTTGTGTGTGCCGAACACAAAAAAACTGAATTAACGTATATTAATTAGTGCTATAAAAAAGAAATGTGAATCATAACAACCTAAATTATGAAAACAATGACAAAATGGCTTAGTACACACTTCATTAAATCTATCCCTTGGGTAATACGTAGGCCGCCTTTTACTTTTTAACACATTCATGAAAATACTACTATTTCAGATTTCTCTTGCGATTTGATTATCATTTTACGCAGGTGTAGAATAAATGGCGTGGAACTTCTTGCTTTAAAGCGGCCTTTAATATAATTTTCCCATAACACGTTGCATTTTAAGCTATTAGATATAGCGAAGTTAAGATGTGGCACCATGTGCCGACTATAGTCGATTGGGGCACTTTTGTCGGACCGAACTGTTATTTTTCGCGTGATCTGAATAAAATAAAAATCTCTTAAAATGATGAAATTTTAAAAAGGGTTTAAATCCCATGCTCTATATACCACTTCATTGTTCCCTGGTACAATTTACATCTTGAGACTAACCCAAACTAACTCAAAAAATCAAGTTGCGTTTTGCTTGTTTAGCTTCTTTCTTCACTGACCTCTGTTTTATTGAAATTTTATGGATGATCTCCTACATTTTACATTCTACAAAACTTGTCACCTTTTGTCTATGATATTATTTTAAAAACTGATTAGCCTGCCTTATGACATTAAAAGAATGATTTTCTCTTACTTAGACTAAATAATCTGAAGCGAATGCAATTTTGCACTTCAAGCGCTTTTTATATTTATTTAAATCAACATGCTTCTTTGATTTAGTTTAGATTACTATGCGTTTAAAGTGTTTAGTCAAGCGAATAATTGTAAATGAGGTCAGTTCATTCGTTAACAAGACTTCGTGATTGCGCTTATAAGCAATAAATTGGCGTTCCATCTAAACACAACGGAGTGTCGAAATTATCAAACCGTAATGTGCCAAAACCTGCAAAATCTACGCCGCTCCGTGCAAAACAGAGTTTGCGGGATTCGGAAATTAACATCGACTAAATTAAATTTACACCCTGTGGTAATTAACAAACTCTCCCCGGGTATCGGAGTTTACAAACACTGTCCGATTGCAAACTGTGCGCTAGTTATCCTTATTAGGGGTAGGTTTACCGACCGCCATTTCTAAATAGTGGTCAGACTGTTTTTGAAATGTTCGCGGGCATTTGGAACTAGACATGATGAGTATGACTAATTTAATTCAAACTGTATTAAAACAGTACCTCACTTTCTGACTTTTTATAACAATTTTCTGTGCATTTAATAAACTATAAAAACTTAATCAGCTATAGCTGAAGTTGGTTCGGAAAGAACTCTATTACAGAATCAAATGTGTATAATAACAGAGACATGCTCGAAGATAATAAGAAACGCCACAATTAAGTCACACTTCCTAGCTGGAAAATATGACACCTTTATACAGAAAAATTGTAATCACTTTGGAGTTCAAATATATAATAATTTTGGTCACAAAGGTTGTAAATAAATATTTTGTCGTTTGTTGTTTCAAATTTGGTATTAATGTTTCTATAATGCGTAAAATGAGGGGCCAAAAAAAAGGGAGTGCTTGCCATAAATATATGTGCAGAAGAGTGCCTCACGCAAGAGCTTCACAGAAAGCACATCTACATATTCTCAGACAGCCAGGCGGTTCTAAAAGCTCTAAAAGCTTTCAAGTGCGTGCCAAAGCTAGTCTGGGAATGTAAGCAAACCCTAAAACAATTAGCAACACGCTACCAGGTAACTTTAATTTGTGTTCCTGGCCATTGAGGCATAGAGGGCAACGAAAAAGCAGACTGCCTTGCGAAAGAAGGAGCTGGAACACCATATTATGGTCCAGAGCCCTACTGTGGTCTTATGAAGAGCCACAACACCGAAGAACTAAGCAAATGGGAAAAAGACCAACTGTCGTCCTACTGGAGGAACACTCCAGGACTAAGTCAGGCGAAAAGGTTTATAACCATCTCTGCGAAAAGAGCAGAACAGCTCTTAGACATGAACAGAGCAGATATTAGAACTGTCGCCGGACTGCTCACTGGACACTGCCCGGTAAAATACCACCTAAAGGCAATAGGCAAAACAGAAGATAAGCAATGCAGATTTTGCAATAATGCAGAACATCTACTCTGCCAATGTTCAACCCAACTTTGCAAAAGACTCAAGTACTTTGAAGGAGTACAGCTATCACCTCAAGAAGTGAACTACCTCCCAAGAAAATAGCTTCGTTTGGAAGAAGTCTACGTCTCTTGGACACAAATTAAGTTGTAGAGTAATGCAGAAAATAGCTGTAAAGCTAGCAGTGCCGGGCGGCTGAAACTAGCCGAAACGACTCCTTAGCAATCTACAACGTCGCCATCTCCATTGCGAACTAACTTAGATCAACCCCAGAATTATCAATACTTTCCAACAATCCCGAACTGACGAGACATTTAAACTGAAAATCGTCGATTTCTTGCCTTATATCCACTTTGTCCTAGTTAGGTTAAGGATTTATGACCCTTCACTGCAATGTAACAGAAATACACTGGGCCTCACAACCACTCGAAATCCTTCCGGAAATGCATTTATCTCTTTAAATCGCGAGTTTAAAAGTGCCATGTCGATTCAAAAGCGACACTTCACGCCATGATATTTCCATGTTACAAAATCGTTTGTGATGATCGACACAGAGGCTAAGTACGGCATCGACGCGACCTGCCTGATTCAATTGCCGCGACAAAATTCGCTTTTTTTCCATTTCGGTGCCCAATCGAGTCGGATTTAAATATGCCCCCTTTGTTCTCGTATTTGTAACCGACTTTTTTTCTGCTTTTCATATGAGCAAAATGTGCTTACCTTTGTCATATGGAATTTGACGCTTGATCTATTTTATATTAATGCGTTTGTTACGTAGTGGAAATAGATTGATATTGATTTCGTGTGAATTCGTTTGAGTTTCTGAATATAGGATATTTCTCTGATTTAACTCCATTTTCAATATTTTTCTTTTGGCTCCACGTCTCATATAATGTTACATTTTAAAATATTGTTACATATAGTGCTCCACCATAATGTTACGCCTACTTTGCGCGACTCTTTTATTACCTATAAGGGGCTTTCTCCTCGGCAGTTGGTTACTCACGGCTTCTGCAGGGCTCTCATTTGCTTGATAATACAGACTAGTGAAGTGAATCTCACTTCAAAGGAAACATACCGTGGGTTATGAAATTAACTGTTTCTATTGAGCTTTACTGCATACAAAAGGGTCTTCTATAAGGCTAACCTGCAGATGACCCTACTCATGTTAATAATGCTTATGAGGCCAATGCTAAGTGATTCTATGTGTGTAACTTTAACTTGGGAAAGTATGAGAAGCTGCGGTATTATTTGATAATTCAAACATAAAGTTAATGCCAGCTAATGCTTATTCAAAATTGTAACTTGAAGAGCGTAAGAGATTGATTAAGATTTTGTAACGCTCAAATGCAAATCAGCAAGTCATACTTCTAATAAATATCATTTTCCAAATGAAAATATATATAAAATATATCACCTAAGTAAAACAATGGATTACCAAATCTAAATCAACAAAACAATTACCACAGTATGACCATCGAACGTTACAAAGGTAAATTCCAATTTCAGTGCTAGATCTCCCTAAATAACCTTACAATATAACTACTCATGCATGTATTATATTCCAATTACTCTGCTAATCTGTAACCAATCTACCACGACTATTGTGTTCTCTTAGACACAACCCTCCAAGTAAGGCTGAAATACATTCTAGATGCCCAAGACAACTCAAAACCAGTACTCAGGAGTTCTAATTAGCCAGGTCTAAAGCAGAGGATGACTATTCAAGGTATATTCTAGAACCGAACAGCAAAGCAATTAATAAAATCACTCAAATGAGTAATTAAGAGCCATAATTAGCAAAGTCGAAGCAAGAGGGTGGCCGTGTGTAGTTAACCGTTCACATGAAGGCATGTGCATTTAATCCTTTACATAAACATTTGCTTTGAAATACCTAGCTTGGCGGATTAGGCACCATGTTTTACCATTACTAGTGCTATTATGATGTTTATATAATTTTTGTAGTATATTTCAATAAATAAAATGAGGTTTTCACTATTACACGGAAATACGTTCCTTCTACTGTCGTCCTATGCCAATTTTATTTAAATCCCCTTCGTCATTTTGTCCAAAAAAATTGGTTATCTTCTATTATGGTATCGTAGCCCGTTACAATTTATAACATCAAAGTCCGACAATTATGTAGGATATTTTAACCTGATGAGTGTAGGGAGCTGTTCTTAGATGTATTAAGTATCGTGTTAATAAAAAAGCTCTGTTTACTGGCGGACCTGATACGTGTATCCTCTGACTGTAAGTGGACTTCGTTTACTGGCGGACCAGATACTTGCGCCCTATTAGAATTGGTTAACTGATAAACGAACTCCGCTGCCGCAATTTATATTCGTCGTCCGCTGACGTTGACCTGCTTGTCTTGCTTTCGGGTACAAAGTATCCTCGTTTGACGTACTAGTTTTTATACTGCGTGAACTGAATCGTGAATCGAGAGAAATTTTTAAGAATCTTAAAAATATGAAAATTTTCCGTTGACAATATAAAATGCAATATTGACTAGTT
This sequence comes from Pissodes strobi, assembly GCA_016904865.1. Taxonomy (NCBI): domain Eukaryota; kingdom Metazoa; phylum Arthropoda; class Insecta; order Coleoptera; family Curculionidae; genus Pissodes; species Pissodes strobi. Next base: position 57,347 of record JAEQML010041867.1, on the reverse strand, counting down.
TATAATATGATATAGTACTGGAATAATGAAAAGATAACCTTAAAGCGCCTGCCTTCTACAAAAGCAATGAATTCTTCAAAACTTAAGAATGTTATATTGTGGAGCAGACAGGACGAAGGAGGAAGAGATTCTCTCATTCACTTACTACTCGCATGGTTCTTGAACCGTAGCTGTAAGATATTTATATTTATTTGAATGTAAATTCTGAAACGCTTTAGTACATGTTTCTGCACTGAAGGGGAACAAATATGTGTGCTTGTGGACCATACACTAGAAGTTAATTTTCATCCACACAAAACAGAGACCCAAAATAGCCTACAGGCCTACACAAAGAATTAGGTATATTTTACCACATGTTTTCTGTTAAATAATAAAATAATATATTTTGAATGTTGCATAGGTTTTCATAAATAAATAATAATTTTATTTTATGCAAATGCGCTGACACAAATCGTAAACCGCGCCCGCGGTGCGTTCAACGAGCGATTCTTGCCTTAAATAGGCGATTCTGGCGCGGACAGAAAAGACTCGCCTCTTCGTATCACCGTCTAACTATCTCCTATCTTTACCAACTCTATATCTCCCTCTCTATTTTCGTTGGTCTTGCTGTATCACGCATTTTGTAACGTTACACGTTCGCCGTATCACACATTTTGTAAATTTCGTAATGCGTTCGCTAGCTTACTCGCCAGGTAAAGAAATTTCACTTAACAATAATCCAACCTTGCTGTTCCTAACATATCCTAAGTTGTATCTCATTTGGAAGGTTTCTTAAAAATAGGTACAATACACTGTCTAGTTTTGAGATATTTGATAGTACCGCACAATTTGGGTTTAGAGTCGGTCATTGCACGGTCCAGCGACCAGACTGGCTACTAATAGCCTGAAGGGTTTCAATGCGAGGTACCATACAAGAGTTATATTTTTGTCATATCTAAAACATTTGATATGATTTGGCATTATTATTAAATTAATCAGACTTGGAGTTCGCAGAAAAAAATTTGTTAGTGGTCGACTCTTGATGGAGCACCATCCAGTCCTAAGCCCATTTAAGCATGGATTCCCTAAGGTTCCCCATGTCTTTCCCATGTATTCACACATGACATTCCAAAGCCCCAAAGCGGTGAGTTATGTCTCTTTGCAGATGATACTGCTTTAATTACTAGTGCACTCCGATTCTAAGAAATCATTAAACAGGGCAAACAAATGGTCAGGAACTCTGATGTGTTCAAGAAAATATAGCTCACTTAAAGTAGAGTTTTGTTCGCAAAAGTTGGAAATATAAATAAATAAAGAATAAAAGTTCAAATATTGACTACCATGGTTTAAATTAACCGATAATTAAATATTTATCCAAACAAATTTTCTCACGGTCTGATTCGTTGGGCGAATCCAGGACTCTCCGGGAAAGAAATGTACACAATGCAAAGGACTTCTTAGATCCAAGTAGGTAGGAAGGTAGTAACGCAAGAATGCTTCCTCCGTCGAAGGAGGAGGGACTCCGGACTTCTCAGATACCGAGGAAAGAAACTCCTTCGAAAAAATCCTGACGTAAACGTCTGCAACGCTTTTCTTAAAACACAACACAAAGAACGTTTACAGATCGAGGAAACAAAATAAAATACCAAATAAAATAATCAGAAAAAATAACAATATTTTACCTGTGAAGGGTTTGTTATCCGTTTAACGCCGAAATCAGTAGGCTGCGTCAAAAAGTGCAAAGAAAATTACAAGGAATTAGGACCATTCCCGTGGAGTGGAACCTTCTTAAGATGGCGACACTCAATAATGTCAACTCACCTGACAGCAGCAGTAGTAAATCCCGTTAAAGAGCAGATTCCAGGCACCAAGCAAACAATTAATTAAAGATAAGGTAAAGGTACGCCTCAAACCCAAAAATGGGGAGGGCGGCAAATCTCACTAGGGTAAAATCAACCAACAACTTCCATCCGACTCCAACACTGCCGCTCAAATGGCTGACCTATGAAGAGTGGCGCACACGGAACTTCCAGAACCCAAAGAGACTTCCTCTAAAATCCCCACTTCAAGAATTTCGACTGGCCAATTGAAACACGACTCGCATATCACATGTCTAACCCAACAATGTTTTCAGTTGATTTCGAAAATGTTACTCCAGGATTTTGACACACCGAAGCCTATTTTAATTAATTACACGAGCTAGCCGAAAGAAAATAACCATTTGACCCGCGACGTTTACTAAAAAGAACATGGTAGGACCGCTTTCCTAGTTCTCGCGCTGTCAGAATCATCGAATGCGATGCGACATTCTACAATCAGTACGCGTTAATATCACTAAATGAAAACTGCATGAAAGGAAACCAAGCCAATAGCGATTTCGAATTTTAGAGAGCATTCCATATACCGTGCCGCAGAGGTCATCACACGAATAGGTAATCTCATTTGAGTCGACAACCATGAAATTTCGACACTATGGTGAACACAAATTTTAAAGAATTCTTTCATAATACCGCAACTTGCCGACTGGAAGATTCTGGACATTTCAGTGAATGAACAAACGAACCCGAAAATTCTCAATTGTTTTTATCTCTAGGTTATACCTATTTAGGTAGATGGATTGTTTACAAGGGCAGATCTTTTTTTATGGCAGTGGCACACACACTTAAGGGAGATCCTATGGCGCTCGACGAGCGGTGAGTGTGCGAATTAACACGGTTCTTGAATAGTTGTAGGTTGTAATTAGGGCGAAACCAGCACCGGATTTTCTTTATTTTTGAACGCGCGCCGTTTTGATTCTGGTGCATTTTTCACGGCTTAAAATCAGGATATGCAATTCTGAAATGGAAAATAAAAGTAAATTATACGGAATGACGTTGTACAATGCAAATGCATTTTGCCTTAGGCGAGAACAATTTCGAGGATTGTATCGTGAAAACGGGACTAAATTAATGGTTTCCATCGGACATTTCTATTTGAACAGAAATTTTTGACGCGGAATGTTTTGTTTAGCAAATAATTCATCAGGGTTACTTCAAAACGAGTTAAATAATAGTTATTTACAATATTAGTGTTGTAAAGATTCATATTACAACACGAGATGTTAAAGTTGTCAAGGCGTCAGCCGAGTTTGATAAAACATCGAGTGTAGTAATATGAATTTACAAGAATATTGTACAAAATTTTATCTACTTTCATCTATGAATAAAAATATTTGGCAAAAGGCATTTTTAAAAATAAAAATGCACCTGTAAAAATACACCTGCTATTAAGTTTACTAATAAAGTTTTTTATGTTACCTTTCGCATGGTTACTGTCGAAACTTTGTCAAACAAATCCAAAAATATTAAAAGCGCTTTTCAAAATGAGCGATTCTGATGAAGTTTACCCTCTGATATAGAAGCAGCGGCAAACGAAGCGATCTCAAGTTTAGTTCCGACAAAATCCAAGGCGCGGTATGAGTTGGAGTACCAGAAGTTTGAAGATTGGTGCAAAGCTAACAAAATAAAGGAGGTGTCTGAGAAAATCCTTTTGGGTTATTTTTCCGGAAAGCAACGCTCCCAGAAACCATCTACACTATGGACTCACTACTCAATATTGAGAACTATGGTTTCAGTCAAGAAAAATCAAGATATAAGCAGATTTTCTCAACTAATCGCATTTTTGAAAAGAAGTTCAGAGGGTTACAAGCCAAAAAGTCCAAAGTTTTTACAAAGGAAGACGTATGTAAGTTTCTTAGTACTGCAGATGATGAAACCTATTTACTTATGAAGGTTGTTATGATAATCGGCATTTTTTGGGCTTGTCAGCGCGAAGAACTAACTAAGTTAATGTTGGATCATCTTGAATACAATGATTTGTATCATGTGATTCCATGCTCGAAAATCAAAATTATCCGAGAATTTGTTATAACAGAAGGAAATGTGACAGGTGTCAACTGTTTAACTATTTTTCGAAAATATGCTAAACTTCGTCCTCCTAATGCAACTCACAGGCGGTTTTTTGTATTCTACGGAAAAGGAAAATTTACCTCCCAGCCTGTCGGAATTAATAATTTTGGAAGTATACCAAAAAAGATTGCAACAAAACTTGGATTGAAGAATCCCGAAGGATACACTGGACATTGTTTTAGGAGGTCCTCAGCCACCATTCTAGTTGATGGTGGTGCAGATATGCAGATGTTAAAGCGTCATGGGGGCTGAAAATCCTCTTCTACGGCAGAAGGCTACGTTGAGAATTCTTTAGAAAATAAGAAACAAACAGCAAAGAAGATCATGGGGTCAGACACGGATTTAATGATTGGAAATTCGAACGTAAAGGGCTCCATCACATCCACTTCTGGTATACAAATTTCTAACTGTAAAAAGTGTATTATTAATGTTTATAATAAACCTTAAGTGTTATAATTTAATAATAATTAATTTCAATTAATAATTGATAATTAATTTTATAATTGTTAATAATAAATAAATCATTCTTCTAAAAAGTGTGGTTTTATTTAACAGCAAAATGTTAATAAAACCGTTTTTTTTTCATTACAGCACTAGTGCTGTAAAGGCATCTATTACAGCACTAGTTCTGTAATAGGTGCCCTTACAAAACGATTTATAGAATTGTAAAATTCATATTACTAAATGAAAGTAGATAAAGGTTATTTTACTGATTTAAAATTGGCTAGCTAAGCAGGGTGATTCCTAGGTACTGCTCTCGGTAATTAAGGGTTCCGGACAGCATTGTAAGGTCCTTTACAGTCCGACGGGACTATGCTATATTAGCCGCTTTTGATTGGTGGGTTAATGTCACTTTCACTTTATCTACGGTCCAGTGAATTGATTCAGTGTAGTGGTCAGATTCTGTGTTTGTGACACGGACGGCCCCCGCGTTCGCTTCCCGTCGGTGGCAAGACATGTTATTTTTTTTATTTTTTTATGGTTGTTTTTTTTGTAAATTTGGGTTAATTTGAATTAGTTTTGTTTGGTTCCGCCCCGGAACGAGCGAAGCGAGCGGAAGGCCATGTGTGAAGAGTTAACAGTACCCTATAGTGACGTTAACCCACGAATCAGAAACGGTTAGTGACGTAGGACTGTAAAGGATCGTATTATGCTTCCGGACACATATACAAGGAAATTTTTGTCTTTATATAACGCCCGAAATTACATCCTGAAGTTTTAGCCAGTAGACGCCGTGTATAGTATTTTGCGGCTGGACGCTCTTAACCTATCTACTGAGAGATGCGCCATTTAAAATGATAGTAGGTACCATGTATTCGATAATTAACCAGTTTCGAACATGTTGTTAAGAACGAGTAATTAATTACCGTGAACCTTTCAAGATACCTATTACGCCGCAATTTTTTAACCAAATGTCTTCAAGTAAACGAGAATATAACAAATTTAGCCTTTTGAATCGATTGGTGCAGTCGAAATTGCTCTAAAGGTAATTGCTTCGAAAACAAAAATGTATGTCAAAGTTACCCAGTATTTGAGACTACTTTACCCTTTGAAATTTTAACGGAAGATGCATTTTAAACGTCCTTATCACTTGGTAATATTATTTTTTTTTTAAGTAATACAAAGATAAATGTAACAAAAATTTCTTAACAAAAAGCAAACAGTTCTATTCCTCTAATTATAAATTATAATCTAACAGTCTGCTTAATATACTTAGTCAGTGCAAGACCTTCCAAATCTCAAAAGATTATCGCATTTTTTTATAGTCAGGTAATTCGTTGTATTGCTTTAATCCCTTATAAAAGAGGCTATTCTAACTATAACTTGTACTTAATCTGTCTAAATAAACAATATTTCTTGAACTTGTGTAATGTTCATGTATGTCTTTAATAAACTTACAATTATTTAAGAGGTGTGGAGGAACTAGTTGATTAATCATTTTGTATATAAATATCATGATGTTAAGGGTTACTGTTTGCCTTACACTTAGTAGATTTGTGAGATTTAGCATATCAGTTCTTCTAGTGTATCTATTACATCCCACTATGATTCTTAATGCTTTATTTTGTATATTTTGTAAACACTTTTTACTAACACGTTTTATTTCGCTTATATTATTATTACCTAATAAGTTTGTTTTCTCTGTAATATATTTAAAATGTTCCGAGAAAGATATTTAAAACAGTTTGCAATTTCTAGCTTTTCATTATTTTTGCTTATATTTAGATTAGTAACTAGCTTATTATTCTTATTTCTAGTAAGTTAAGTTCAGTATTTAATATGTCTGTTATTTCATCAATATTGTGATCTGATATTGTCACGAATAAAAAGAAGCTGACAACGTCTCAGAGAAGAGTCGTGTCACGTTTAGTACAATGACGGGGTCTTTTGGTTAGACTTAACGCTTCCCTCAATCTGCCGCTGTATGTTTTATTCGTGATGACACACCTTGCTTAGCGTGCAGGGGGTGCAGTTCAGGGCGTCCGGGTCTGATTTACAACGGGTGAGAAGAGATGATAAAGAAAGCACTTTTAGTTATAACAATAACAATGTCTAATTGTCACAGACTTAATGATAAAACTTTAACAATGTCTGTTGGTCAGAAATGTAATGAGATTCTATTTTACCCGATTACTGAGGCGCGCATGTTTAATAATTGCTACTTTCAGCGGTCTTTCCTACCCTTCAGCTCTTTCGTATCTTTTGTCAAACCAGGGCTTTCCTTTTGACAGCCACCTGATGGAATTTATCAATTAAAGTTGCAACACGATTTTCTTATTAAAGTTAAAAGGTAAGTAAGTAAAGATTTTAATTAAAACAAATCTAACACCGGAGAGTCGTATTTGCAATACCCGGCTCCAGGAGTGGAGCATAAGCGCCACCAGTTCTACCAGCTAAACTGGAAAAGCTCCGCTGGTGTTCTACGGGGTTGTTAGGCACGCTTATCAAACAAGAAAAAACAATCTTAACTTAACAAGAAAATACAATCTAAACTTCAGGATCAATCTATTGGCTTCTAGTTTTTTTTGTTTAAACAGCAACAATCTTACAGTGAAATTTAAAAGCAATTTAAAGCAAAGGAATGACAAAAAAAACTATTAGGTAATGAATAATGACGGTACAATATGACGATTGTACTGAGACCAATTCTGTTGTTAACTGGGAACTATATGCCTTACACCTAAACGCTCTAAACACTACAATCCGAATTGATCACTTTGGTTTACCTAAGATTATTATATATACATATGCTTGAACTAGTAGCTGCACTAAGTATCAATGTAGCAATAATAAAATCATTTAATAAAGGCCACAGCAATGAAATGAATCAACCAGATAAATGAATAAAAAAAAAGAATAAAATTAATGAAAGCTATCTTAAAGCTTGGCCGTCAATGCTTGATTTATATTTAAATATTAAGAATGATTATATCAATCGGCAAGAAAAACAAATAAATAAATGAAATTAATGGCAACGATACCCCGTTAGATCAGGTGGAAGGTCGGCTGCAAAAAAGCCGCCCAGCTCAGCAGTACAGGTAAAAAGAAGTAAACAGGTAGTGTAGAGGCACCTCTTTTCTAGCCCCGGTAGTGAACCTTGCAGTGGGCTCGATAGCCCGGTGGTAAAACTTGCAGCGGCCTCGATAGCCCGGTGATAAAACTTGCAGCGGGGTAGCCCGGTGATAAAACTTGTAACGGCACTCGATAGCCCCGGTGGTAAAACCCTGTAATAACCCAATGCAAATTAGACCAAGCCTCTTACTTAAATGAAGAATTTATAGCCCTCCCTTGCATATATATATATTTTCTTTAAAAGAACACATCCCCCAAAAATTATCATTGGATTTTCAGTAACCAATCAGCAAATAAACGAAATACAAAAGGTACAAACAACTTGAATATGAAAAGAAATAGGTATGAATCACCCCTAAATAATATAAACTTCCCCATATGATCAAAACTAAAGTCACATTAAAAAAAGTTCAGATATGATATAAGGAAAAAGGTAAAAATATCTCTTGGGATGCAATGCAAATGGTTGACCACCATTAAAAAAAATTAACACAGATAAAGGCAATTAAACCATTAAATTAGACAAAAAAAACTTTAGCAATAATTACCTCTCTTTGTTGTTGCTGGAGGATCAACTGTCTCGGTTTTGTAAGATGAGCTCGGAAAGCCTCTAGAAATAATGGAAAATAACCTTTAGCGTCATGGCGTCCATGTGCCTCTCAGGCAACAAAAAAAATGAATTCCAGAAAAATCTTATCTAGTGCAGTTCGAATATCCCAATAACTTGGTAGTGTCTAGTACTAATTAGGGACTCACTCACAGATTCCCTAGAAGGGTAGTATTAACACAATACAAAAAGTTGAGTCCTCTATGACTGCACTAATAGCAACACGCTTCCTCTATGACCGATGGGTATTTCTAGAAGAACGAGGCATCGGTTTTAGTCAATTTGCCTTTGCCACTTTCACGAAATTAGAGAAAAAAGCGTCGAATCAGAAAAAGTGGTAGTGCCGAGAAATGCCTAACGATTCGATACGAGGAATAATTCTAAGATAATAAACGACTTAGTTCTAGTTTATTATGGTTGTAAAACGACGGCGGAAGCCACAATTAAGGAGCTAAAATTAAATTTTTCAATAAATACTAGGAAATATTCCTAAACGAAATAATAAACCTTTAAAAATTCAAATCGACAGCAACAATTATGGGAAAATAGCCCATTACTACTATTCAGAGCTACCAACCGAATATTACAAAAGTTACAAAATGCCGCGTGAAAAGATAAATATCAGGATCTCAAAGCAAATCAGTGTTCCCAAACATTTATCCGCCTGAGATTAGAAGTGAAGCAAATCAGTGCCCCCAAAAAGTTATCAGCCTGAGAACCGAAAGTAGAATATTAATTTTACGTATCTAACGAGGCTTAAAAGTAGGTTTTACTAACCCAATTCTTAAAAATACAGAACGGCAAGCAAACATAATTAATGTAATATAAATAAGCAAAGTTAGACCAATAACATATTATCTTATTTTAATTATTTGATCAAACCTAAGCGATCCACAGATTATCAACTAAAATAAATATAGCCACAAAGTGCCTGAGGATAGCATAAGAGAAAGGGATGATCAAAATAGCTACTTAAGGCCACAACAGTGTTATAAAAGCTAGTACATATATATCATTAACCTGTATGTAGAATAAAATTAATTTACATTAATAAATGCTGCAACCTTAATCTTATTGACAACAAATCGAATACATAATTAATTTAAAATTAATTAACCGAAGAGGTTAATACTCAATAATTCTTACCACAAAATATAGCATCGTTTGTTGCTAAATGCAGCATATAAAATACAATTTAAAATCTTTTACACTGGCAAAATCAGATTATTACAACTTATATAATAATAGTTTATTTAAAAAATTAGATTTAGCACATACGAAGACAATAAACAAATTTATGTTAAGATAAGCAGTATCATATTAAATAAAAAAGCAAAAAAAGCAAAATATAAGAAAGAAAAATAAAGATATATATAGCATCGTTTTGAATTTATTTGGTTTATTAAGTATATTATTATGTAACCATCTTCATGATGAATGAACAAAACTGCCCTTCAAGAAATTTAAAAAATCCGTCATTCGGCCTATATACTTATTTTAACCGGAACACTCTGTAGATGCACGTTTATCTCTATTCCTAGGTTCGCTCTGCTGCATACTAATTGGATTATCGTAGGCACTAAGCCAGGCGCTTTTTAAAATTTCGAATTAATCTGGCGGCGGGCGCCCTTTGTTTTCGGTCCGGTCGCTCGGCCTCGGAAAATCGAATGCCAAATTAAAAATTGAGCAGACTTTTGCTCGTTTTTGGGCGACCGTTTTTAAATGAGTTTACGAGCTGATTGTGCGACCCGTTTGTTCGGTCAAGTCCCGATCGTTTTAACAATTATTATTATTAAAAGACTCCAAGCGATGAATTAGTTAGGCAAGTTCGTTCGGATTGATGCAACAAAAAACTGAAAAATGTGGTACATTAGTAAAAGAGTATAGTGAATAATATAAAATAGGAAGTGTTTTATTGATATTTACAAACAATGAAAACAAATAAAATAAACGAGAAACGAGACAATAAAAAAGGAGGGAAAATATGAATTATATTAGTTCTGTCCCATTTTTCGCGATAGATATTTGAGTGTTTTTGACAACTTCGCTCTTTTATCTCTTTAAATTCATAGATTTGGTTTTAGAGCTTAGGATGGGCATGTGCGTGTAACAGGGCCTACAATGTTTTCTAAAATTATTGCGACGCTTATTCTGCCCCATCAAAGTATATTTAAGCAAAAATTGACGCGGTATTGGGAACAATGAAATTACATGGCATTATTTGTATGTATATAAAAATACCTAACTCCACATACAATATAGATAAATATCCGTGTTGTAAGCTGGATAAAACCCGATATATCAAGTCGCGCGACGTTACGACAGGAACGAGCTAAAGATGTTCGTCTTAAATTTAACACAGAGATCGCAAATCGTCTTATCTTTTCCCCCGGAGTTTTCGCATTTTAAAGCTTCTGTCTACGAAATGTTCCAACGAATGATATTCTCTCTCAAATATTAAAGGAAGACGTAGTTTGTTTTTTTCGCGGTATATGTATAGGCAACATAATATACATGTTTGATAGTACGACCGTTGTTTGAGTAACTCCTTTACTCAAACAACGGTACGACATAAGTAGATATTGTTCCTGACGTAGATATTTTGGTGCCTTGGGGTGCACATGGCCAATGGGTAAAAAAGTAAAATTACAATTTACGTGGTTATTTTACAAATACATCGTATGGTGCAAACTCTTGTGCAAATGACGTTCATATAGATTTTAATATTTATATAAAAATTATAATAATACGAAATTAAAGTGAAAAAACACAAAAAAATAAAAATAATTCAAAATAAAAATGACAAAGTTTAAGACTAACCCAAATATATGAGATAAGTGGCATAGTAGACATAAAATAAAAGTGTACTCTTAAATTCAAAACAATATGATAGATATGTATAAGTGTGTTTATAAAATGATTAAAGAACAAAAAATAAAATAAAGAATGCCAAAAGTGAAAATGGAAGATTTAAAAACGAGTAAAAATAGAAGGTTAGAATAGAATAGAATAGAATAGAATTGAAGGGAGTTGGCGCTGGTACCCGCCTATACCACTGCAACCTATGCAGGTTTATTGTAGCACTCCGAACCATGCTTACAGAAGCTGGTCTTCCTAATCAGACTCCACAAATGGAGTACCGACTCCTTCATGTACCTTGCAGGTTCTGGTTTGGTCTCACCTAGCATTGCATACCTGAGCCTGCAGAAAGCCTCGCACTCGCACCACACGTGTTTTGGAGTTTCCTCCTCCTCCTGACAGAACCTGCCGATCTTTTTCATGTGTCTGTTCATTCTACAGTGCCCCATCAGCTGGCCCACTAATATTCTTATCGTCTTGCGACTCCACTTAAGTCGATCTGCCGTGGATTTTGGGGAGCCATGTTTTATGAACTGTTTGGCCTGTAATTTCCCCGGTGTTTGTAACCACCAGTTAAGAGATTGTTTATCTATCCAGCTTTTAACTGCTGTTTTGAAAACTCTTCCTGTTATCCCGCAGTAGGGCTCAGGTCCCCCGTTTTGCAAGTTTTTCGGCTTCTTCGTTCCCTTGATGGCCTTCATGTCCTGGAACTCACGCAATGGTGAGCTTATTGTTACGACCGACCTCTTCAAGGGCACTTATGCAGTCTTTAAATGGTCTGGATCTGACCTTGTGTGCACTAATTGCTCTTAAGGTTTATGACTACTCTCCCTTTTCTAATGTTCAATTTCTCGATCTCCATGGCGCAGTGTTGAATTGCCGCGACCTCTGCTTGGAACAATGTGGCTTGACTGCACATGTTTATGGAGATATTTGACCTTGGTTCGTGGACTCCGGCACTTACCCATTTACTGGTCTTAGAGCCGTCGGTATACCATGCTTGGTCCGCTTTTATAGGAGCCCCTTCCCATTGCTCTCTGCCTACAATTGCTACCGAGAAGGGTCTATCAAACCCATCGGAGGGGGTTGTTCCGTCTGATGGCATTTCGAAGAGATACTTGATCTCCTCGCTGTCCTCTAGTTTCCAGCTGATGCGCTTGTTGCCCTGCTTGAGCCGGTATCGTACCATTCTTGTAATGGAGGTATGTTTAGCAGGACTTCCATTGTTGCAGTTGGGGTTGTTCTCATCGCAGACGCACAGACATGACAGCCTTTGTACGCCTTCTAGTTGCCTGATTGCACCTGTTTGCGTGGCCTTTATGCCCCAAGTTATAGAGCCATGTTAAAGTCAATGAATGTCTAAGTGAACCGCAACTCATGAGAGTGGGAGTGCCACAAGGGACAGTCCTGGGACCAGTACTCTTCACCGTTGATATAAATTCACTATTAACGCTTGACACAGATAGCAAAGTAATATCATATGCTGATGACACTGTTACCATATTTAGTGGGCATGATTGGGAAGTTACTAAGGAAAGCGTTCAAGAAGGTATGAAGGTCATAAAGATGTGGTTAGATGGGTATCAGCTGTCTTTAAATTCAGATAAGACCAATTACGTAGCATTTACCATTACAGATATAAATAGACCTAATTTTCACAACATTAATATTAATGACATTGGAGACATAAAAGAGGTTGAAAACACTAAGTATTTAGGAATTATTATAGATAAAAATATAAAATGGAATCAACATGCAGCATATTTAACAAACCGAGTTAGAAAACTAATATACAAATTTTATCAGTTAAGAGATATATTGAGTAAAAATTTATTGATTTTGGTATACAAATCCTTAGTGGAATAACTTTTAAGATACGGAATACTGGTTTGGGGAGCGTTGTATAATAATTCATTAAAATCCCTGTTTGCAATTCAAAATTGTGTGCTGAAAATTATTTATAAAAAAAATAGACGATACTCAACCAGACTACTTTATGGAAGTGATATATGCAATATAAGGTCGCTGTACTTTCACACATTAGTAGCATTTTTGCATAAAAAAAAGAACATTTTAAAAATCAAATCTCGCATAATATTGAAACCCGTAGCATAACAAACAAATTACTGAAAATACCTAACTCAAATAAAAGTGTACACTCAAGATTTGCTTACCATCTAGGCTTAAAGGCTTACAATCTATTACCTTTAAATATTAGAAAAATTAAAAACTACAAAAAATTTTCATTGCAAACTAAGATATTTATTTATTTATTTATTTTGGACCAGGTGTATTGGGATACATTTTATGTGTGGGGCTTCACTACATAAAAACTGCAAGAGGCTTATAACAAAAAAATCCTGTGCGCAGACCTAGTCGAACTTAATACTAAATACTTTATCAAAGAAACTTAATAGTTACACTATAATTTAGAATAACAAAAAAATAGCATTATAGGCAAGGCGTAGTTGAAATCCTTTTATTTATTAAATAATTCGTTACTATTATTAATTTTTGTGTATTGTTACTTATCCAAGTTTTTAATTTTTTCTTAATATAGTATTTATCCTTTCTCATTCCTTTTATATTTGTGTCTATTACATTAAATAATTTTATTGCCACAATTCTGCTACTATTCAATGCTAGTGTCTTTTTAATACTTGGTAGAGTTATTTTTGTTCTTGTGGTTTTGCTAGATTCTTTAAATTTTGTTGATAGTTCATTGTAATTATGGAGAATTGATTCTAATAGGAAACTTTGCCTAATATATAGAGGTAGTCTTATGTTAGCATTTTTCTTACAAATTAGTTTTATTAGTCTCATCAAACCCGATAAGGCATTATCATACGCTCCTCCCCATGCAACTACACCATACGTTGCAATGCTATGGAAAAAAGCGTAATACACTATCATCAGCGAAAATGCATTCATGAAGTGTGACACCTTATAAAATAGATAAATTAGGTATTTTGATTTTTTAATTATTACATTTTCAATATGTGCCTTCCACTTTAATCTACTATCTATTAATAAACCCAAATATTTACAATTTTCAACTCTCTGTATTGGCTGATCATCAATGTGAATGTTTATAATGCTTGGGACGCTATCTATGTAAGAACCAAACGTAATAAATACCGTTTTTTTAACATTTAACGATAATTCATTTAGGCCAAGCCATGTATTTACAATATTTAGATATGCATTCGTTTTCTCTCTTACTTTTTCCCATGATGAGTTTGTGTATATTATAACTGTATCGTCGGCATAAGAAGATATGTTGTTGTCTGGTAACTGATCCAGTAAATCATTTATATAGATTATGAACAAGAGTGGGCCGAGTATAGTTCCTTAAGGCACACCAGTATTCACTTTTATTAAATAATCACTATAAACTTCATTCACTTTTACTTTCTGAAACCTATTCTTTAAGTAACTTTCAAATAATACTTTGGAAGTACCTCTAACACCATATCTTTCTAATTTTGTTAATAATATTCTATGATTGACCGTATCGAAAGCCTTAGCCAAGTCTAAAAATGTTCCTTAGACTTTTTTATTATTATTTATTCCATTTGTTATGTTACTAGTTATATTATAAATTGCATTTTATATTGGTACTACCAATATTCTTTCTAAATCCACACTGTTTATTTGCCATCAAATTGTATTTATCCAGAAATTTATATAGCCTGATATGTATTATTTTTTCTAATATTTTTTTTCAATGTTTGATATTAAAGAAATTGGTCTGTAATTGGTTGGAAGTTCATTGTCTTCAAACTTGAATACTGGCATTATTTCAGCAATTTTCAGAACTCTTGGCCAAACAGATCTCAAAATACACAAATTAAAAATATGCGCCAACGGGTCAACAACGTATCTAGCAATATTTTTTAAAACGAACACCTTTATTCCATCAATTCCTCCTGCTTTATTTTTCATTTCCTTAATTATTCTCAATAATTCCACCGGGGAAGTTGGCTCTAAAAATAAAGTATGCTCATTAAAGCTTGGCAATTTTAATTTTTCATTATTTGGTTTATTGATTTGACTAGCTAATTTTTTAGTTACAATTGTGTCATTGTTCATTATTTTGTCCATCTTTATATTTTTGCAATTTTTGTTTCTATTTAGCTTATTATTTATGTACTTCCATAATTTTTTAGTGTCTCCACCACATTTATCAATCTCTTTTTGCTCAAAATTATAAATGATAACTATTATTTATTTATACAAATGATTGCTTAATCCATTTTCTTTTGTATTTAGAACTATAAAATTATGATTATATGATATGGGAGAGGTATCAAACGTCGAATTATCACAAAAATATATATTGAATACATTCTGCACAAAACAAGTGTTAAATAACTTAGGTGCAATTAGTCACATTTTGTCAAATTTTTTTAATGATTTTATATAGGAATTTTTGATTGTATATGCATATTTGGATTAATTATCGTGTTTATTATATTATTATTTAAAATTCTATTTGTTGTATAAATTGCGGGGATATAGTATTTGTTTTTCTTTTTTTCTTTTTTGCTAGTATCTATGTTTAATTGTAAATTGTAATTTCTATTACTAATTTGTATATGTATGTGAGCTTTCCTCGAACGCAAAACGATAAAGCCACAAAAAATATAATGTCAGCGAAAGTATTTTATGAAATAGTTTGTCATCATCTCTCTGTTTTCTGTTTATGTTTATGTAATACGAAACGCTCGAAGATATGATGACTGTATCGCATCGGGCTTAGATCATTCTTGTACGAATATTGAAATAAAGAGGAAGTAAAATAGTGTTTGTGATTGGCGTCTTATTTTCCAACAAAAATAGGAAATCTAACATCAGAAGTGGGATTCACTCACTAAAGGGACCACGAAAAATTATAGTGCAGCCTAGTTTGTATCGCGTATGCGTGCGCGAGTAAGTCATTGTTTTAAGTGTTATTTTCGCGGTAATAGTTGATAAAAAAAAGTGCTGTGTACAAACATAGACGAATAAACCAGTGTTTTAACTGCTGTTCTTCATGAAATGCAGCAGCGTCCCCAACAAGCCGCGACGGTGGTGCCAGCACCCTCCGCGCCAATAAACATTCCAGCTTTCGACCCCTCAAAAAACGATGCGGGAGCGGTCGGCTGGTGTGATGAGATGGAAGCCTTAGCGGCTACGTTCAAATGGACTGATTTTGAACAGGTGTGCAGAGCAGGTGACGCAAAGGATTGGTACGACGACTGGCACCCAGCAAATAAAATTTGGGCTAGTTTTCGACTCGAGCTTTGTCAGCTCTATCCTGTAGAAAGAAACCTCAGTGACCGTTTACGTAAGGCAAGCATGTATAGAAGTGATCAAGCTACAAGTTATTGTGAGTATGCTAGGAAAAAAATATCGTTGTTAAATGCTTTAAATTTTAACTTGAGTGAAAGTCAAACAGTTGAGTTAGTTATTGGTGATATAACAGACACGCATGTTAAAACGGCGGCTTTTAATAGTCAAGTTGATTCGACCCTACTTAACTTACTTGGTAATTATCAAATTAACAAACACACTTCTCAGCTTCAAGTAGTGGCGCCAAAACGCCCGAATCCGTTTAAACATAATAATGATGAAAGAGTTTGCTATAACTGTAAAAAACCTGGCCATATCAGCCGAAATTGTTTTAAATCGCGTAAGCTGTCTGACAATGACAATACTAACGCGAGTAGCTCGAATCTACCCGGAATTATGAATCGTTGCGAAATCTGTAAAAAATTTGGACATAATTCTGAAAAATGTTTTTTTAAAAAAAAAATCAAAAAGCAGGAACCTCGTCTAAATTTTCAAAAATAAACTACTTTTACATAGATCTGAATAATGATTTTTGCACAACATTTAAAATACAAAATATAACCATAAACTGTTTGATCGATACAGGTGCTGAATGCAGCTTAATTTCCGAAAAAATTGCACATAAGTTGCCCTGCCGTTTTGAACCAACTTTTATAATGTTAACAGGCATAGGAGGTAATTCAATACCAAGTTGTCAAAGGGCTGTCTTATTACTTGAAAGGGACGGCACGGCATTTGAAATAAATTTTTATGTTGTTGAAAATTCAGTTATGAAATTAGACGCAATTTTGGGCAGAGACTTATTCAATCATAAGGGAATCAAAATTTGCACCGACTCTTGTGGGACTCGAATTTATCTTGGGGGTCCAAATAACGTCAAACCTAAAATGATTCAAAGTATAAATATTTCACCCGAGCAAATTAAAAAGCCCTTACGTGGAAATGATTTTGATACTTTGCTAAAATTATTGTCAAAATATAGTGATTCGATTAGCGTTGGTAATTCCGTGAGGACAAAAACAACTAGTGAAAAAAAAAATAATAACAAAAAGTCAGAATGGGCGAGCGTGCTTCAAAAAATTGTAATTAACCCTTAATACAACCTATTCAAGCCGGCTAGAAATTAAAAATTTTGCTACTAATCGCAAAATAAGTGTTGCTAATGACATGATTCGGATATGGCCAGGCGAATTTGAAGAAGATAATGTTTGATAACTATTGCTTCCTTTGATATTGTTATAATATTTTGTGTTTAAAATGATCATTTTAATGTGTTGTTGTGAACAGTTTGTTATTATAAATTTTTAGATGTTATGTTTAGCGATAGGAATGTTAATTATTATATTATCGTTACAATAAGTACTGCTAATGTATGCCAGTGTGAGCTTTGGTTTATTGGAACTTGACAAAGTAAAATATTAATGGCCCAGTAAAAAAAATAGAAAGTAAAAAAAAATAAAAATAAAATAATTAAAAAAAAATATGTTGAAAGACTTGCTCTTTGCATCAAGGTCACTAGGCCTTGCTTGTTGAAATGACGTGCTCTTTGCATTGATGAATAATGATGTCTTGTTGATTGCTGAAAGACTTGCTCTTTGCGTCCGGATTATGAGTATCTAGACGTTGAAATGACGTGCTCTTTGCAACCATGAGTGATATTTTATTAATTGCTGAAAGACCTGCTCTTTGCGTCCGGATCACGAGTATCTAGACGTTGAAATGACGTGCTCTTTGCAATATATGATGAAGATGTTTTTTTGTAGTATGGGCAATATAAAAGGTAAAATTCGAGGACGAATTTAGTGTCAGAATTGGCCGTGTGAGCTTTCCTCGAACGCAAAACGATAAAGCCACAAAAAATATAATGTCAGCGAAAGTATTTTATTAAATAGTTTGTCATCATCTCTCTGTTTTCTGTTTATGTTTATGTAATACGAAACGCTCGAAGATATGATGACTGTATCGCATCGGGCTTAGATCATTCTTGTACGAATATTGAAATAAAGAGGAAGTAAAATAGTGTTTGTGATTGGCGTCTTATTTTCCAACAAAAATCGGAAATCTAACATGTATATGTAACAATTTTTTTAATGTATCAAATATGTAAACATTTTTTTAATGTATCAAATAAATGAATAAAAATATCAAATACGTTAGCATGGGCCTTACCACCATTTTGCACAGCCAGAGATTCAATTCGGGGCTCAGCCCCCAGTTTCTCCCGCGAAGTCTCCTGCATCTGCCCAGTGCAATTCTTGTTTTCTGAGTGACCTTGCTAAGATGCAGTCCCCAAGTCATACCTTGGTCAAAAGTGACACTCAGGTATTTGACTTCCTTGGAAAAGGGAATTATTATCACGCTGAGCATTGGATTTTTCAGATCCTTTAAGCTTCTTTCCTTTGTAAATGGGACTATTGCGGTTTTCAGAGGATTAACTGACAGATCCTCCTCTACCCTCCTTACTATGTTCAAGGCCTTTTATGCTCTTGTTGAAACATAGCCCATGTTCATTCCCTGACTGCTATGACTATGTCGTCTGCGTAGCATAGGCAGAAGTATCGTTCATTTTCCATCTTGTATAATAGGCTATCTACCAGAATGGCCCACAGTAGTGGTGATAGGACCTCTCTTTGGGGGCCGACCCTCCCAACCCGCGCCGTAACCGTATCCGCATCTATGGTGGCAGTTATTGTCCTATACTTTAGGTGTGTTTGGATCCAGTTGCAGGTGGTTGGGGGGATTTCTTTGTGTGTTGAGTGCCTTAACCACCGATTTGGCTAGAACATTGTTGAAAGCACCCTCCATGTCCAGACAGGTGGCCAGTGTTTCAAATTCGATCTTGGTCGATTTTCTAAACAAACAGAGAGTGCTCGTAGGCACTCTAATTTGCCATAAGGCTAGTTCTAAAGTAATTATACAAAATAAAAACCTTTAGCATTATATGAATATTTTAATAAGTTATTTTACCTGAAAATAACTGGAAGCTCATAAATCAACAAAATATAAACATTAAATCATTGTACGTAGTTAGTGCTACGATATGAACAATATCAGTCGATGCAAAGTATCGACCTTGCAGAATATTACAAGAATAATACTCTTAAAAGCTAAAGCATTGCATAAACAGTTGTAAACCTAAACAAGTATATGATTATAAACGCTATCTTGCAGCTAAGTACAGTTAAATGTCTGTTTAAAGTTCCTGCGGAACTGCTACGTCTGAGCTCGGTTAGCTGAGATAACTTTGAGATGAAATACAGTAAGATACAAGCAATAATAACAGGATAGATATTACCTTAATTTCCACCTATAAGCTACTATGGACACTATGTTCACCAGTTGACGAGCAACGTTCTACCGTTCATCAGTTTATCTTCCAGCACAGGAAAAGTCACTTAAAACACTTGCTAAGTGTCTGTTGTAGCTTATGTACACAATGTAATTCAATTTCTTGTAAATAAGAATTACTTGAATGTAGTGGTTTGAGATGGTATGCAGTTATTGCATAATAGCATGACATGGATGCCTTTGTGAAATGCGGTTTTTTTGGTACACGCGTAAATGATTGCTAAAACACGCATAGGTAAGCTGAACTCCGTGTAGGGGAAATAGTATTTGTGAGATCTTGAGAACATTGGCAGACAAGGTGTCGGGTAATCCTTATATTAGAATGAGGCCAGAGCATAACAAAACGATATTATACTCTGATAAAGCATAGAGAATATTGAACCCCCATGGACAAGACCAATGGGGACGCTAGTACAGCAACGGTACAGCGTTAGAAAATGTTGAGAGTTTGTGATTGTAAACGTGTGTGTTTACTTACTTGGGGCTCGAGACAAGAGTCGATTGTGAGAACTCCCATGGGCGATTGCCATGGGGACGCTAGTACAGCGATGGTACAGCGTCATACTTGTGAGAGAGTAATTGTAAACCTGTGAGTTTACTTACTTGGGGCTCGAGACAAGACTCGATTGTGAGAACCCCCATGGGCGATTGCCATGGGGATGCTAGTACAGCGATGGTACAGCGTCATACTGAATTAGAGAATAATGGCAGGCAGGATGCCGATAAATACCTTTACTTGTAGGCTTGAGATGGCTGGATACTGTCACTTGAGTAGATATCTTGAAAGATTAGGAGGTCTCAAAACGTAAAATCCGCCTGGCATGTTCGATGTGCGGCTTGTTTGTTTGGGACGACTCCCAAACAAACATGCTACTGAATTCTAGAATGTGAGTATGATGTGAGAACTAGATCAACTCAAAGGCGTTGACTCCTCCCTTTCTGGCGGGAGAAGATGCATGCGGAACTACAAAAGGGCAAATGATGTAACTACAGAGAAGTTATATGAAGCTTAACATCAGCGATTGTCTAACATAAACTTATGCATTTTAACACGGATGTGGTCGAAATACGCTGACTAGGTTTTATAAATTCGATTATTAAAGATCGGAAATTTAGAGGAGCTAACTTGATTAGCTCCGTCTTCACCGTGAAAGTTCAGTGATTGGCCGACTCGGCGTAAGTTACGCGGCCGGGTTCAGATGAGTAAACGTTGTTACAACAGATGGCGCTAGGAATATCTGCGGAGTACAGTGGCTTTCTGTAGAAAGCGCTGTGATTGGACAGATGCCTTTCGCGGCCGCTTTGGTTTTAGCTATCTAGACTGGCTGATGCAGTGGGTAAACGTTGTAACAAGAGATGGCGCTAGTAGTATCGCCGAGGTTTTTAAGATTTCCTTGGAATGCGAGCACAGTGGCGTGGAATGTTAAATTGTACAAAATAAAATCGTTAGATTTGGAAAAGTGTTCAAATGGTTTTTGAACAGCTAGTGCCACTCCCTTATCGTATATTGGCTTCATCAGGAGTCTATTTAGATCGTCCAGGGCCAAATCTGTAGACTTTCCTGGTTGGAGCATATTGATGCTCGTGAAGGGGGTTTGTTGAGAGAATGTTGTCGCGGATATACCGATCGACTAATTTTTTCAATGTTTTAAGCAGGAATGAAGTTAGACTTATTGGTCTGTATGAGTTTGGCGTTTGGTCAGGTGTCCTGCCTAGTTTTGGCAAAAAGACGACCTTTGCCCTTTGCCATACCGCTGCTGGCGTGTGCATGGCCCCACGCTATTCATGATCTGAGCGTCTTGCAGATGTGTGTGTATATACTGCCCTTTCTGCAACAGAACTGGGTAGATTCCATCTGGTCCTGGGGAGTTATAAGGCTGGAATTCCCCTATTGCCCATTTTATTTTCTCAAATGTAACAATCTCGTTGACACTTATCCAATCCGTTTTTTTCTGGCCTTGCATGTCTTGATGTTGGTTCTGGCCTGCTCTGATTGTTTATTGCTCTGGACCCTGGGAAATGTGTGTCCGTCAGTAGTTCCAGAGCTTCTTTTGTGGAGCTTCACCCGCAGTACCTTCGACGGCCAGAACTTTGTACACGATTATCTTTTCGCAGAACTCCTGATACGAGTTTCTTTTAACCCTGCGTCTTTCTTTATTGTACTGCGTTAATTTTTCTCTATATGTATTCCAGTCTTAGTTCGTTTCGGCTCTGTTAAACAGCCTTCTCACCTCAGACCTTAGTCCATGGAGGTAATTGTTGCCAGACCGTTTTTGTGTTTCGTTGTCTGATGTTTCTGGGCTGTTTTCGTTGAAGGCTTCCAAAACTGCCTCACTTGGCTGCTCAGCTGCTAAATCCAGACCAGGATTATTTATTCAATTATACTTGCGAACAAAACGCACTAAAATTTTTGAACGGATTTTGCCTTACCAACACAAAGATACACGATATAAACACGAACAAGCCAAATACAAAAGAATGGTTACAAAAAATAGAAATGAAGCGCCCCGGTTGCAGGGTTAAATGAGATCAGGAAGCAATAAAAATCAGTTTGTAATATTTCGTTTTTTCCGAGTTATCAACGTAAGTAACCGAAATTTTGTAAATTTCTCAATAGCATATAGTTCAGCATTCAGTTGGGCAACTTTGTCACAATTCAACTAATTCGTATCTATTACTGTTACTGAGATCTCCAATAATTATATTTTTGATAGACCTCAAAATTAACTAAAAATCAAACACAAAAAAAAATTCAATGATCTTTGCTGAATGGGTTAGCTGTGCTCGGTTTTTCCGACCTGTCGCCATCGTCCTGTTTTCCATTAAAGGGCCCTTTTGACACTTAATTATATGGCGGAAAGCAAGACGTCGCGTCGCGGGAAAAATGCAATTATAACGTAATCTATTACCAGCAGGACACCGTCGACAGGCACAAGGAATGGCGTCCCTCGCCGCTCGTAAATCGATTATAAAATTATAATATTTGTTAGCTAATGTTTTAGAGTTAAACATCTACACGGGGACACAATATATTATTAATAGGTTAAGAATTTATATATAAATAATTAAAAGCTTAATATAAAATACGAAATTGTTGTATTAGAACATGAACTGCATTACGGCTAACTTGGACTGGGCAAACCAGCTAGGTTTTTATCAAAAAAAAAATATATAGTCATAGAGAAAAACCATACAAAATGCCGCCTATTATTTCCTAATCTCTTTGACGAGAGGATTAATATTTACAAATAAAACCCAATATCGATTCTCCTTATCACAACGAACGTTCGATTATATTGATTTATATTAGCAATTCAGTCAAAGTACTTAAGTTTTGTTTTTATTGCCTCTCATAGTGGGGCAATAACGAAACGAAAACACATCAATCTTAATTAACAAATCATAAGTTGCTGATTAGAAAAAAGCTCTCGAAATGATGAAAGTATGTGTTTCATCGGTTTTAAGTGCTACATCGTCTCGATTTGTTACAATTTGGATTGCTATCTATTAAGCCACAATTATTATTATCTAGTTAGCTAATTCTCTGTATTGTTTAAGGTTGAGGGCCAAGGGCCGAAAGAACACACCCTTCTATAGGTATAAAATACAATTTGAACGTTGCGTTGATCAGAGAAAATACCTACAAAACATCTAGGTCTCTTTATCAGTGGATCAATTGTTGGATAGCTTTTTGTTTGCTAATTTTTATTCGAAGCTCAACTAACATCAATACCTTGCCATTACCAGTTTCTTGATATTGGAAATAGCTGAGATTTAAGCGGGGCATCTATAATGGCATCCCCATATACAAAAAAATATATATTTTAAAATACCAAACAGATGTTTATTTTATATATAAATACTCTCATGCGAAACTCCCTCCAATTAATAAAATGTCTTTTGCAGGAACCTGCCTGGTACCTAATTATTCAGACACCATGTATGTTAATTACATGGTCGCAGTCGTTTTTAACATCCTGCATATAATAAGATCCCCGTGCACAAATTTTTCAAAATTGTGAGAGCAATTTGAAGCTGAAAATTGCTACCTAAATTAGAAGGGGTTTTGAAGATTTATACTGGGCGTTTCATTTAATGTCTATTTTACTAAGCATGATAGAAAGATTCGGTTTGTTCATTTTACCGTATGAGAACCTTAAGATTTTAAAACAGATTCCAGAACCTAGTGGACTAAGAAAGAATTTTAAATGAGACCACATGGTTTTTTTGGAGATAGAACGTAGTTTGATCCATAAACTCTCTGAAAATATAAAATATTTAATTTCCATGTGGTTTAGCAAGTATTGCAAATTCCTTAATGAATTTGCGGAAATAGCTGACAAGTCCAAGAAAACGCCTTACTTCGTGTAAATTTTTCGGAGCAGAGGATTCAGCTACAGCTTTAATTTTATAGGCACCTGGTCGAATCCCTTCTCCATCGATTTGATGCCCTAAATATTCAACTTTAGTCTGCAGGAATCGACATTTTTCTAGTCGTAACGTCATACCTGCTTCCTTTAAAAATGTCTGAACTTGCTCCAAACGTTCGAATCCAGTTTCAATATCAGCTGATGGTATCAAAATGTCGTCTAAGTATGCCATGACAGAGGTGAATCTCGTTGAGCCCAATATGGTGTTCATAGTCCGCTGGAATACTACCGCCGGTGCATTTACGAGTCCAAAGGGCATCCTCAAATTATAAACGCCGTTCTGTCAATGAACTCCTTAGAAACAGGTATCTGGTGGTATCCTGATGCGAGATCTAAACTTGTATAGTACTTGCAACCCTTAAGCCTATCTAGGAGATCATCAATCCGTGGAAGTGGATATTTATCTTTTATCGTTTTGTTATTTAAAGCTCTGTAGTCTATACACATAGACATAGCTGTTTTGCGCTGCCTCTAACAAATGTTAAGTTGCAGTTGTGAGCAAGATGGCCCACTCGGTTTCACTTAGCACAATACACTGTGGGCTTCTTGCACTTTGCAAAAACATGTCCTTTTTCTTGACAATTAAAACATTTGATCGCATTATTTTCATTGCGCGATTGGCTGTATTGTCTCTTTTTAATCACGTGTCTCTTCCAGGAACTAGGCTCACTTGTTGGTTTCCTAGCTTTTTCGACTCCTAAAGCAAACAGATATTGCTCATAAAGGGCTTCTGGAGAATCGTACCTTCCAGCTCCTGCAGAGTTCTGTATAACAGGATCAAGGATGCCATCTATTATGCAAGAAACACTATTTTTTCCCGTGATGTCACAAATACGCAATAATTCCATTTTCTCGAAATAATATGTGGTCATAGATTCGGTTGGTTGTTTTTGGCGGTTTAGCGTTTTTCTTAAAATGGCGGCAAAGTCAATATTTTCCGGAGACGTTTTCCTAAGCAAAGCTTTCCACTCTTCCCACGTATTATTATAGTTTGACAAACTATGGTACCAACTTTTGGCCACGCCTGTCATACGAGATTGCGTTGTCACGTTATCCCAGCTATTAATTTGTTTGAGCTGCTCTATTTTCTCAATCCATTGATTCGCTGACAACGTTTTATTATAAGGAGAAACTTCTGGAATGGAGTCGCTTGTCACTGTCATTCTAACTTCACGCTGCTGAGTTTTCGAACTTTGTCCAAATCATAGTAATTGTTGTAATCTGCTCCTATCTGCGGTGATAAGTCTCAGTCGCTGGTAAAGGTTTTTCTGATCTAAATTGGGAGACAAGAGTACTGTCATCTGCAAACAGGATTATTGGTTTCGGTCAGCAGGTCATTAATCTAATAAGTAACAGAGTTGGTGAAAGTATTGCTCCCTGAGGCAAATCGGCGTTAATGGTAAGAAGGAAGAGGAAGAGACCCACCACACTCTCACCAGCGAGTCCTGAAGGGGCTCGCCAGTGCCCTTGCCCTGTAGGGGCCAAAATTTATTTACTTCTTTTTTTTCTTAAGTCAGTCTTTATTAAGTTAGTTTTTAGCGAACCACACCAGGCTCCGATGTAGCAAGGGCCACCTACTCAAAGTGAGGAGGCGGATAAGAGCAATTCCTTTCTCGGTCGGGCCGTAGCCCATGAGGTACCAAAAACCCTCCAATTTGTTTTAAAGAAAAGAAGTTCCCTACAGAGTTACGTTTGCTTACTCGTTGAGCCTTGCGCACGGGTCCTAACGTGTTCCGTCTTAGTTACAAAAATATAAACATTTTACAAAAACGTATTCATAGTACACTTTAAACCTTGATAGCGTAAATAAAAGTTAAATCCTTGGTAAAAACAGCTAGACGGAAGCACCCAGCAGTCTGTCCTGCACGAATCCACCTAACACGTCCAACTGGTCCTTTTCGGTCAATCTTCCCACCAGTTCTTCCGGTCCAGGTAGGCCGGCATCCCCAGGATAGCCCTTACTTGGTCTTTCCGGTCTACGTAGTCGGCGCAATGGTACAGTCTATGTTCAGGATTGTCCTCCTCAGCTTAACATGTGGGACACCCGGCAGCACCCAGTTTGCCGATCTTGCGGTAATATCCTGCAAATTGACCATGTCCTGTTAGTATCTGTATTATCTTCCGATTAAATTGAAATCTCATAATGCCCCTTTCCTGTATACTAGGTAAAATCTGATATGTCCATCTGCCAGTGAAAGTTTCATCCCATTCTCTTTGCCATATCGTTCGTGTTCTCTGTCTAACACTTTCCTTTAATAACTTATTGCCAAGTCTTGGTCAGCCTGAATTTCAACACCATCTCTATTGATCACTAAACACCTCTTGCACCTGATGTGATCTATTCGTTCGTACATCATTTGTTCTAATGGCGGAATATTAGCTAATACGGCCGCAGCCTGTGCGGACATCATCCTGTAGGCTCCAATGATGGTCCTGGCGACCAATCCTCTAATAGAGTTTAACTCATTCCTTATTCTAACATGTTGAAGCTTGCGCTCAGAGATCTCTGCCCTACAGTAAAAGAGCGGCATAATTGCTCCATCAAAAATGGTCCTCAAAGCCCCGGGGGGCGGCTGTAAAACTCTAGCCAATGCTCTTGTGAGCCACTGAAAAATAGTTCTGGATTTGCCACATATATATTTAATATGAGCTGAAAAGTAAGTTTCTCATCAAGAATAACGCCCAAGTATTTGAATTGCTGTGCCCTTGTTATCCTGGCTATACCAATCCTCACGGAAGGGTTCCTCGTAAGTTTCCTGCCAAACACCATGTATTTCGACTTTTCGTGTGATATAGGTACTTAACTTATTGGTAATCGCCCATTCCTACACCCTGCCCAGTGCCCTGTTCATCTGAATCTCCAGCGCTGGTCTGCTGTTGGCACAGGTGACGATTGGAAGGTCGTCTGCAAACGCCGTCATCTTGCTCTCCTCGATGTCGTCGAAGCTTTCCAAAAGTTGATCCACCACCAAGTTCCACAGATTAGGGCTCAGTTTGGAACCCTGTGGGCATCCTCTCTCTTAGTCTCTCCTAAGCATCGCTAGGCCAGCCTTATATGTTATTTGCCTATCGCTAAGATAACTCACCGTTAGGTCCACCAGGTATTTAGGTAATTCTCTTCCCTTGAGGGTCTTCAAGACTGAAGGCCACCAAACATTATTAAATGCTCCTTGAATATCTAGAAAAATACATGCTATCCGTTATCTATATTTCCCAGAAGATCCGCAACTGCTTTCTTCGTTCCCTTCCTGCTGACGAAACCATATTGTGTTCAGTGGTGAAATTCATTCTCCTCCTTGAATGCGAAATATTGCTTTCTCATGAAATACTGAAAATACTCTAAAGTTTTGCCTGGAATTGGAAAGATCGTGATAGGTCTCAACTTACCCAATCCGTCAGCAGTTCCCGGCTTAGAAATAGTGATCAAAGAGCCCAACTTCCAAGCTCTCGGAAAATATGCCAGCATTAAGCAGTCATTAAAGATTCTGCAGACGTAGTC
Organism: Pissodes strobi; assembly: GCA_016904865.1. NCBI lineage: Eukaryota > Metazoa > Arthropoda > Insecta > Coleoptera > Curculionidae > Pissodes > Pissodes strobi. The sequence continues at coordinate 29,771 of JAEQML010041867.1, read as the reverse complement.
CGCAATAACTACCGCCACTGTCCTGAGAACGACGCCAGGCACCCCATCCGGTCCTGGCGCCTTCCTTATATTAATTCTCAGCAAATAATGCTCTACTTCCTTGTTGGTAAGTCTTCTAATCTCCCTAACTGGTCCATCATAGTCCCTGGCCACTACTCGCAACAGAGCGTGCTCCACGTCGTCCTCAACCAGGTTGTCTTCCTTAATGTACTCGTTGACTATGAGTTCAGCTGTATCTTCGAAGCCTGTTGTAAATTGGGCGTTTCTTTCTCTGGTCTGTATGATATCCAGCACCTTCTTGCTTTTTGTACTAAACATATCAGCAATTCCGTAAAAGTGCTACCCATGTCGTCTAAAAATTGGAATTCTTCAAAGAAAATAATAGTCCTTCGGTGTCCAACTGTCTACTGCTCAATTGAAGCAGCGCACCGGCAAACTCAGATAGTTTGACCGCTAGTGCAAATTATGGAAAAGCGGGTTGCTTTAATAATCTATGAGATGACATGTTTTGTTAATAGATGTATATAGTGGCCCAAAAAAATACGTTTTTTTTTAATGGGGGATTATAGATGGGCTTCGTCTATAATCTACTCATGTGGTATATATAATATAAAAGTAGTTTCTAGAAGCGTAAGTAAAATTTATAATAATCAAACATGGAACGATCAGAGTATATGGTACTCGAATTATAAGAATATTTAACTCCTCGGTATATTTATCTAAATTCAAAAGGGGAGCAATGGATACATATTGCATCGTTCAGAGTTATGCCAATATACGCCCATGTACTATCCTCTGCCTCTAGTGTCATTGGATTATAATTTGCCAATATATCTAAAGTTGAAGTATTGATACTGATACTCTAAGAGATTGCTCTGTATAACTTTTAAGTATCGGAAGTTGAAATATCGATACTCTAAAGATCGATCCGATTCTCATATTTCAAAATTACCCTCTACCTCTGGTGTCATTGCGTAATCATTTTCGAATATTTGAAGCGCGTCTGTAAACTATATTTGCTTAATGTGTCATTTTACGCCACTGTGAAATATCTAATGCATCCGGGGTCGTTTTATCCCGAAAATTCGGAAATCATCCGCTGGAAACTTGACAAGGTCCGAAGAGATAAAACCACTGAAGCTATATTGATGTGTGGTCACACACTCGACCGGACCGGGACCGACGAGAATAAATAAATTCGCATCGCCATCTCCAATAGGATTTTCTTCGAAAATATGTAATCGAAGGATTTGTTTTATTTATATTTTCATGGCGTAGCGGCGGTATTTTATCGAGGAACAGTGAAATATTCTTCGATTAATATACCCTACGTCAAAGTAGTTTCTCGAACAAATTTTTCCTTGATAAATTGCAAGATATGCTTTCGCAGAATAGAAATTATTTTTCCATATGAAAAGAAACTCTTGCTCCAAATGAGGTTCTAGCCTCGAATTCTATGACATCGGCCAAAATTAGCACACATGGGCCATTTCTATTACGTGATTTATCAACAGTTATTTGTCAACTGTCAAAATGTCATATGTCATTTTCAACCACGTGGGTAATGTACGAGGGAATTGCGTCATGTTAAGCTTCATTTATCAATTATTCTCATTGAGTAACTATTACTGCGATAAGCTAATAAGTAATACGATGCAAAGGAAACACGATGACCAAAAACCACTATTTAAGCGCAACTATGTCTCTTATGCCAGGTCTTGACGTATTGGCGTACCTATATTATGTAATATTCTTTGATACAATACTTTAATAATCCCTTTTTTTCAGCAACAGCGGCCAGATCTGCCCAGATTATTACAACAGATGCACGCCCAACTACCCGCTCACGCAGCTCCCCCTATCCCCATGATGCCCCATCCAAGTTTGGCAGGTGCCCCACCAAGCGCAGCGGCGAGCATTTTGGGACTCTCCGGAGCTATTCCTGCGCAACATCCTCTTAACATGTTAGCCTCGAAACCTGATCTCCATAGGCAAGATGACGTTAAGTCAAATAGCGGTAAGCAACCTTAATTACATGGAAGTTTATTAACTATGCATTTTTTACTTTTACTTTAAAAACTGCAATCGTGACTCCTGCAAGGAGTTCTCTATCAGGATTCTGTCTTGTGTCGTATGGTCTTTCTACTATAGGTAGACATAGATGATACTAGCTGGAATATCTAGCGTTATTTGTTGATGGATGCTCCAACCATTGACAAACTTTCTCTGAACCATTACAACACATTTAGTTGTGATTTCTTTAGTAGATTTTGGTTCCGTTTTTTTATTTAAAGTTTTTTCCTTTTTATTTCCATTTTTTACTTTTAATTTGTTATATTTAATTTTATTAATTTTTCGTTTTCTTTAATTATTATATTTACAAATTTCTTAAATTAATAATTTTTTGTATTTGTAAATTTGTTTTTTTCATTTTTACTTTTTATTCGCTTTTTTAGTTTAAATATAATTTTTATTTTTCTCATTTTTTTTGTTTCCCTTTTGTTTGAATTTTACAGTTTTATTTTTAATTATGCATTTATTTTTTATCTATATTAGTGCCATAAATTAAGCTTTTTACAATAGTACCATTGTAAATAATTAAATAAAACATCTACAATATGCTTAATTAATCAATGTTTGAACCGTTCCATCTGTATTTATTTCAAAATAACGCTAGATAAATATAGAGCTAAAACAAGTCATTGCGTTGATATTTTTCAGATAGGGATCAAGCATCTGGGTTGAAGAGATGGTGCAATTTTCTATATGAATCGGAGCGTGTAACTTGATTTTCTTCGCTTGATAAATCATATTTTACAAGGGGAAGATCGATATACTTGGGAGAGCACTCGGGAAACGGTCCAAAATAGCAGTTAAATTTATTTTGTGTGAGCATTTTATATTTTAAAGGGTTGGATCTCGAGAGAGTTACGGGCTTTGTTTCATTATTTTGAACAAATATTGGTTGATACGTTTTTAAAGATTTTAAAACGAGAATATAACTTTGCAAACTCTGTTGAAGAGCAATAACACTATATATTTTGTGTTATGTTTTTGTTTTAATTTTTTTTATTCGTCAAATAGTAAAAAATAATATTTGATCGTGCAGCGATAAATACTGTTTTCCAGTGAACTTGTTAATATTTTCAAGACCGAGGAGGTTTAAGTTTCAGTACATTTATTTAGAAAGTATGCCCGGACAAGCATTAAATATGTAAAGCCATTTTTAAACAAAATTTAACATTAAGTGACGCGGAAAAAAATCAGGCACGCTCGAGAAAACTTTACTCGGTTTCCGATAATCTGCAATTCGTGGCGCAGATGGCACTTTAATAGGTTCTTTAATTACTTCACTTTCTTCCCTCCATTAGATTGTGATTTATTAGGAATAACTGTCATGTGTCACGCTTGTTGTATGTTCACGGTATATTTATTCATCCTTTACTATTTAATAAAACAATAATGTTGTAAAAAAGTGCTGGAAGGTTTATTGCTTCTACCAAGAAACTCAGTTAATATACCATAACATTAAACTTTATATCAGTTTTAGTGTCAGAGGAACATTCCTATTAAGGGTAGATAATGTCACCAGAATGCAGAAGTGCCTGTAATAAAATTCAACATTGTCAATGCCGTATAATTTAGATTCAAAGCATGAAACGTTAAAATTGCATCACTATAGCCTATAATCAATTTTTGTCTATGTTTATACTGTGATAAAAAATCATTGATATACGTTGGTGAATCAGCCCATGCACATGGAACAAAAATTACATTTGTCACTTGGATTGACAGATGGCTTTAATACACCGCTGCTTGTCAGTCAAATCTCCTAATTGAATTTAACCCCCGGAAATGTTTTAAAATAATAATTCGGCTATTGTTATTATTAATATTATTGTTTCATTTTTCCCTTGGGTTCTACAAGAGCACAAATTTTACTATTTTGAAATAATATTTTCTTTATTCATTATCATTGTATACAATTGAACACACTATACTACTCTTATAACTTTACAGCTAATAGATCTTTACAATCCAATACTTAATGATCAACTAACTCCAACACGCGTTTTGCACGCTATTTATATCTAGTCGAACATATATCGGAAATATTCTGGAAGTTAGGCGCAACCTCTCTTAGCCGCACTGTACATCGGGACATAACAGAGCTGTCGGGAATGTTCTCGGTAGGCGATGATTTATGCGGAAATAACGTAGACGCGGCAAGTTAGTTGTATGGGATAACCCAAAAACATACAGATGATTGCAAGCCCTGACATTATTATCAGTTTGTAGTATAACATACTCGGGCCTGTTCAACATAGTTGAATGAGATAAGTAAAGTTGTGCTTTGTCTTTATTTTGCCAATGACCGACAAAATAGATTAAAAAGAAAACCAATCCCTACATTGTGTTATTATTATATCTTGCACAATTTTACTTACTCATGACACGTCCGACGCGACGGTAACAAAATTAGGGAAATTTGAGGGAAAGGTGCGTCATGTAAATTAAAACACAGATTCCTAATACACCTAATTTATTAGAGAAAACCTGCCAAATTATTTAAAAAAAACATGCCGGACTCAGCCTGAAATTCACGAGGGGAAAGAGTACGGCAGAGGAACCCTCGATCTAAATTCCTAAACCGAGCTATGATGTATAATAATTAATTAAATTACTGTCTCCCGTGCCACTATTCGTAGTTCCAGACTTGTAGAATACATTTAAAACTGAAGGGGTGTTGTTAGTTAGCCAGACGCCGCTGGAAGGTACTGAGGTCCTGGATTACGGAGACTACCCAGCTATTTAGTTGCAATTTGGGCCAATATCTCTAGAATGATCATTACATTTATAACTAGGATATTCTCCAGTCAGGGTAGGAAATGGTTAGTAGATTCAAGCCCTTGCGTACACTCTCAGTCAAACTAAAATTAAAATCCTAGCACGAAAAGACAGCTAATAATATATTTTCTGTTTTCATTTAAGGCAGTGTTGTTCACAGCATAAAACGATTTCATTAAATATGTACATAATGTTATGCCATCAAATATGAATTATTCATGAGAATAAAAGAAATACTTGTGCAAATTATGTTAATACCAATATTATAAGTTTAATTTTACTGACCTGTAACAACACAGAAGCAAAATAATTCACCAAAATAAACCGTACACTGCGCCGGCTTTTGACTATCTATCCCCGTTCTCCAGCGATACCCTTTCGGATCTCCTCCAAAACAACCTCGCAAAACCATACTTCAATTTATGACTTGTTTTTCTATTTTTCTTTCATTACATATCTATATCAAAACTGAATGTATCAGGTCTAATGAATTAATATTTTAAATAGGCGGGTTACCTCAAGTTAGTTCAGCAACAGGCGGCAATGCCGATAAGTTGCACTGATTATCCCACAACAGATCAGCTTGTAGTGCAATTCTATGTATCAAACGTTGTTTAGGTTAGTTTGGGTTAGTAAAGACTGAATCAACCACTCCTTCGGGAAGGTCATTTCACTCCCGCATCGCCCGGTTGCATGAAAGTTTCTTCTCGGCAAGTTGTTTTACTTTCCTGTGTGTAACCTTCGTGAGTGTCACTTCAGATTGCTGTCGCCGTTTGCATGCAAGAGATTCAAGGGCACTGAGTGGTGATTCTGCAGAATCTGGAAGGTTTCTATTAGGTCACCCCTCTTCCTTATCACTAAGTAAGGTCAGCTTGAATCTTCTGAGATGTTCTACATAGGGCAGGTATCGAAAGCCGTGGAGAAGTTTGGTTGCACGATATTGCTTCCTCTCTCAAGTTGGTATATATCCGTTACAAAATAAGCCCATACACCCGTTTGCGTGTTCCAAGATGGGATGGATATAGGTTTTGTATATTTTCAGAAACATTGTTCGCTATTGTGGTAGAATGTATGTCTACCTTTTTCAAATTCAAATTCATTTATTCATGTCGATATGCAAAAGCCTAAGACAAGTCATAAAAGATAATACGGGATAAAATTTTCAATTAATATTAATACTAAAACATATAAACGGATAAGTATATATACATTTAAAAAGTAAGTTGTGTGTTTTATACATGTTAAAGTTCAGATTAGAAACAGTCCTAAATCTACATTGTGCTAGAATTGCTGAAATCATGTGAGAGAAACTCGTCAAATGAATAAAATGCGTTTTCCAACAAAATTTCCTTAACCTTAATTAAATTTAAATTGTTTTATTGGGAGATATTTGTGGTCCCTCCACAAAAGTTGTGGATCCAAAAGAACACCCAAGAACTTGACACTGGTCACGCTGCCACTCTCCCCATGAAGATCTCGAAGAGAAAATACCACTCTGTTGGTCTTCTCCTCATTGAGCAGCAGCAGCCTATTCCCGGAGAACCACTCCTTTGCTCTCTCCTGTGCAGCCATGGAACCCTCAAGCGACTCTTTGAGTGAATTAGCTGCAAAGGAAACAGTAGTATCATCAGCAAAGAGCATGTATTTTCCCTGTGTAGTAGATAAAGCAAGGTCATTAATATAAATTAAAAAAAGAATGGGACTCAGGACTGACCCTTGAGGGATCCCAATGTTAACCACACTCTCCCCTGACAACACCCCAGCTACCCTCACAACCTGCACCATGTTCTCCAGATAAGATTTTATGAGCTTTACACTCTGAGGAGAAAAGTTATATTTTGTAAGCTTTCGCAAGAGAATTCCATGATCCACACAGTCGAATGCCTTACTCAGGTCACAGAACAAAACTGTGTAAAATTGGAGATTATGGAAGGCTTCAGCAATGTGTGAAACAAGGTCAAGAATCCCAAGTACAGTATACCTATCTCTCCTAAAGCCAAACTGGCATTCAGTGAATAAATTCCTTTCTTCAAAGTAATTATTTATTTGTAAGGCCATCGCCTTTTCAACAAGTTTTGAAATAATTGGCAGTAGAGAGATAGGTCTATAGTTCTCCTGCTCATGGATATTGCCCTTTTTAAAGATAGGTGTAACTACTGCTTTTTTAAGAATGGAAGGAAAATTTTTTTTACCATTTTAATTAAATTTGTATTTAGTCCATAGATATCACTACTATTCTTATTTTTTAAATTAGTTATAATATCCCTCATTTGGAAAAGTGTAATGTCTGAAAAAGAAAAGTTGTGTAAGGGATCTATGTTAATATTTTCTATAAAGTTCATGTTGCTATCAGGAATATCTCTAAGTAGCTTATGAGCAATGTTAGAAACAAAAGTCATTAAAATTATCTGGAGAGATGTTATGAGGTTCATGCATGTTTTTTGTTAAGCCTCTATGTTTATTTATAATGTCCCACATTGTTCGCCCATGATGATCTCGCATTACTTTAAACTCCCTAGTAAACCATGTAATTTTCCCCCATCTGGTCGGACCTAACTTTATATGTCTTAGTTGGAAAAAACTCCTGAAAAATGTTTTCAAGAATATCCATGAACCTAGTGAGCTTCTCTTCAACACTAGTACCCCGAAGATTAACAAAGCTCCAATCAACCTCAGAAACCCTGGTGAAGAATTGTTGCTCATCATGTCTCGTCCTTGGTCTCAATGTTAGGACAGTTTCTACATGTCCTATCACTTCCCGATATATCAAACCTTACAATCTGACATCCGTGATCAGAGAACCCCACATTATGCACTTCAAAGGACCGCAGAGGCATTTCAGGATCCAAAAAGTCATTGTCAATGCAGTTGTTACCCCGGGTTGGCAGATGTATAGTACCTACAATATTAAAACTTGCAAAAACATCTTGTAATTGCAAAAAGTTAGCATTGAAATCTCCTGCAACAACCAGCTTTTTATTTGGGTTCATCATAGTTAAGACTCCTTCCAATTATTCCAAAAAGGTGTCAAAAGGACCAGATGGACTGCGATATACAACTAAAACAATTAAATTAAAATCATTAAGACAAACACAACAATACTCAAAACACATATCAATTAAAAATCCATCATTTTTGATTATGCTAAAACTAACATTATTTCTTACAAGTATAGCAGTACCTCCACCGATATTTTCAGATCTAGATGAATAGCTTGCCAATCTGTAGCCCTCCATGTGTAGGCAATTTATATCATTGTTGCTGACCCAATGTTCAGTTATGCATAAGATATCAGCATGCTTATCTGCTATATAAGCTTCTAGAAATCCAACTTTTGTTTTCACTGATTGAATGTTCAGATGAAAGACACTTAAGGTATGGCTGGTTAGTCCTGATTGCGGGTTTTCAGGCGCTGGATGTTCATAAAAAAGTTCGTCTGGACACCCCTTGGCCATAAGTTAGAATCCAAGTAAATCCCCTGCTTTCCTTTTGGTACTGTCAACTTAAAAGAACTTACATATTTGTCTTTTGACCTTGATATATGAGAGAGTTTGCTGATTTCACAACCTTGATGACTTGAAAGATCTTTCGAATTATTACTTCCAGATCGTTCTGTCGATCCGTAGCCGCTTGCCGGCAGGTCTTAAAAGCGTTTTAGCTCGGGATTGCTCCTGCCAAAATGGAGCGCGTGCGTTTATCAGTGTTTAGACGCAACAACCAATCACCAGTCCATACCTCTAGTTTGACGAGGTCGTTTCTAGGTCTCCATGTTGATATGAGGAAAAGAGCTTGGTGGCGTCAGCAAACGCACACGCCATGCCCTCCGGAAAGGCGGCGATATAGATGAGGAACAGAAGAGGGCCCAAGACGGAGTCATGAGACACACTCATCAGTACCGGTCTCTTGGCCGAGATTTTGGTGCTCCCTGTTAGTGAAATATTCCTCTATCCACTTCGGAGGATTGCATCTCATCCCGTAATGTTCGAGTTTGTACAGAAGAAGAGTTATCGGGACAGTGTCAAATGCCTTCTCAAATTTCAAAAACATTACATCGATGGGTTAACCACAGTCAAGGTGTTGAGATTTTGTAGAAGGTCAGATGTCACTGCACTTCTGGTTACAAAGTCTCTCTCGATGATGTATCAGCAGAAACTCTATGACCTTCCAGGCGATGATCCTCTCCATTGTCTTATAGATGGCAGCCTATATAGCGGCAGTTTGATGCCAAATGTTTGCTTTCTTTCTTGTATATTGCTTCCCTCCAGTGCTGAGATATGCGGCCATTTACCATGGAGTCACTCATGAGTTTGGTGAGCGAAACAGTTGTACTATATCAGTTTTTAGGGCATCGTACATGGCATCTGTTACTACGCGCGTATACGTCAAAGTATAGCCCACGTGACAGGTGTCATGCTCTAAAAATGTCTAGCTCGGGTAAGAAACTGCGATATTGAAAGCGGCATTGTTAAAGTTTTGGAACTTTTCCGTACGAAAAGCAGCCACCTTCTGTAGCTGCGTATACATAGAACGAGCGGAACTTGTAATGTATTGCTCACTGAAAAGACGCCCAACGAGCGTGCCGCGAGCATCAGCTCTACCAAATTCTCAGCCGGAGTGCTCTATGGAGGACCAAAACTCGTACTAATATGAAAATGCCTTTTCAGTATAACAAGCAAGATTCCTTTGTGTCCGTCGGAAAAATTGATACCTGGTGGATCATTTATGAGCTTCCTGCGAACCGCTCGCAACGTGCTCATTCAAAGATCGCGTTCACACTTTCCGAATGTGTGGTTGCTTGGGAATGGGTTGACTGGAAGTCAAGATATTAACCCGTGTGGGTTGCTTTCCTATAAACAGAAGTATTAATTAATCCGTTCATCCTGTTGACAAGATCATTTAGAAACGGTGGGCAGCAGTTCTTCTTCCTCTCTATAGTGAATTTAATGGAATCATTTGCTGAATTAAGGTGACTGAGAAAGGAGTCTAACTGTCTTACAGTTCCATTCCAGAACATGAAAATATCGTCGACATATCGAGTTTGTTATTAATGACATTAGTTTCAAACGGCTTCATGTATACATTCGCCATCAGCAGGGAGAGTGGGGAATCCATCGGTAGGCCATCACGCTGCGCATAAATCCTAGATTTAACCTGAAAGTAAGAGTTATGTAGACATCACTTCAAGAGCTCCATCACCCCCTCCAGGGGCAATGAAGTTCTTTCTGAAAATGGCTTGTCATCCTTCAATCTAGCCTCAACAATTCTCAATATTCCTCCAAAGGCACGTTGGTATACAGGCATTTAATGCCAAAGCGGACAAACTTGTCTGATGGACCTAATTCTATTTTTAAAGAGATCTAAAAAGTTTTTAAAATTATTTACAAATGAAGGGGTTTTGCCGACTAATGGCTGGACAATTTGGAGAGATAAATCTACTTAATCTGCTGATTGCCGACTCTCTTGAAGTATTTGTGAAACTTTGGCAGCCCATAAAGGTGTAGCTTACTGTGATGTGGTGTGATCCATGTTCTAATACTATCAGGGATGTAGTTCTTAAATTTATATAGAGTTCGATAGGTTTTTCCTTCAATTGTTTTAGAGAGTGACAAAATATTAACCTATACTTTAGCGAACGTGTCTTCGATCATTTTGTTATATTTCTGTGCATACATTATTACTGTAGCATTGCCCTTGTTTGCCGGAAGAATCTTGATGTTCTCGTCTTTTTGTAGGTCTCTAATTGCCGCTCGTTCCTCCTTTATGGTATTGGTTGTCCTTCTTTCTGATTTCTCTACGATTGCCCTTATCTTCGAACGTAGTTCATATGCATCCAGTCGATCTAGTTGTAGTTAACCAATTTGCTCAATATTGTCTGTTCGGAGCTAGAGAGATTCCTGGAATATAGATTTACGATTGTTCTTTTTATTCTTTGGCTGGTGGTTCTTGGGTGTTGGAAAGTTTCAAGTTCTTTGTGTGGTTTATTTGAAGCTTTTCTGTAGTCTTGGAAGATAATCTATCAATCTTTTCAAATTTAAACAGATATTACTGTTTCAGATTCGATCTTGGTCGATTTTCTAAACAAACAGAGATGTGCTCGTAGGCACTCTAATTTACCACAGGGGCTAGTTCTAAAGTGACCTTGTAAATAAAACAAAGACCTTTAGCATTATATGAATATTTTAATAAGTTATTTTACTTGAAAACAACTGGAAGCTCATAAATAAAGAAAATATAAACATTGAGTGAATGTATGTAGTCTGTGCTACGATATGAACAATATCAGTCGAGCCAAAGTATCGACCTTGAAGAATGTGACAAAAATAATACTCTTAAAACCTAAAGCATTGCATAAACAGTTGTAATACTAAACAAGTATACGATTATAAACGCTGTCTTGTAGATATATACACTTAAATACTCATTAAAGTTTCTGCGGAACAGCCCAGTGTGAGCTTGGTTAGCTGAGCTAACTTTGAGATGAAATACAGCAATATACAAGCAATAATAACAGGATAAATATTACCTTAATCTCCACCTATAAGCTACTATGTACACTATGTTCACAATTGACGAGCAACGTTCAATGTTCATCAGTTTACCGTCCAATACTGGGGAAAGTCACCTTAAACAACACTTGCTAAGCCTCTTGCTAGCTTCTATATACAATGTGGTTCAATTTCTTGCAAATATGAATGACTTGAATGTAGTAGGTTGAGATGATATGCAGTTATTGCATAATAGCATGACCTGGATGCCTTTGTGAATGGGGTCTTTATACACGCAAAAATGATTGTAAAACATGCTATGCAGGTAGCATAGATAAGCTGAAATCCGTTTAGGAAATAGCATTTGTGAGATCTTGAATATTGGCAGACAAGTGCCGGTAATCCTTATATTAGAATAAAGCCAGAGTATAACAACCCAGTGCTATACTTTGATAAAGCATAGAGAATGTTGAACACCCATGGACAAGACCAATGGGAACGCTAGCACAGCGATGGTACCGCGTTTGAGATGTTGAGAGAATGATTGTAAACGTGTGAGTTTTCTTTCTTGAGATTCGAGACAAGACTCGTTTAATATTGAGAACCCATGGACAAGACCAATGAAAACGCTAGCACAGCGATGGTACCGCGTTTGAGAGAATATGAATGCAAACGTGTGTGTTTACTTACTTGGGTTTCGAGATAAGACTCGATTACTTGTGGTTCGAGACAAGACTCGATTGTAGAACTCCCATGGACAAGACCAATGGGGACGCCAGTACAGCGATGGTACAGCGTCATACATGTGAGAGTAATGGCAGACAGGGTGCCGATAAATACCTTACTTGTAGGATTGTGACGACGACGAGCATGGCTGGATACCACAATTCACTTGAGTAGAGAACTAGAGGGATTATGAGGTCTCAAAACGTGAAAACTTGCCCGGCATGGCGACTTGGCAGGAAGAGCGCCCTTAGCGCGTGCTATTAGGTTGGGATTCAAGATGCGACTTATTTCTAGAAGGTGATAACTAGATCAACTCGAAGGAGTTGTCAACGCCCCTTCTGGCGGGATAATCTACATCCTCCGGAAATAGAAAGGGCAATAAGGTAAATATAGAGATATTGTGTAAAAATTTAGCATGACCGGTTGTCTAAATTAATATTATGAATTTTAACGCAAATCTGGTTGAAATCTGCAGGCTAGTTTTCATGAAATTCGATTATTAAATATCGGAATTTTAGGGCCCCCTAGAAAATCCTAAAACTTCTTAGCTATAATGCTAGGAAGTTTTAGGTTGGGTGAAGTGGCTATCCTGTAGGATGCGCTGTGATTGGTCGACTCGGCGTAGTATACGCGGCCGGGTTCAGATGAGTAAACGTGGTTACAACAGATGGCGCTAGTAATATCGCCAGGATATAGCAGCTTTTTGTAGAGAGCGCTGTGATTGGTCAGATGCCTTTCGAAGCCGCTTTACTTTTAGCTTTCTAGACTGCCTAATGCAGTGGATAAACGTTGTAAACAAGAGATGGCGTTAGTAGTATCGCCATGGATTTTAATTTATTTGGAATGCGAGGACAGTGGCGTGGAATGTTAAAATTGTACAAAATTAAATCGTTAGATTTGAAAGCGTGTTCAAATGGTTTTTGAACAATTACATGTTACATTACAGGCTCGTCTAGTTATATGCATACGTGGCTTATGACAAACTTCAAAAATTATAAAAGACAACTAGGGGGACGTCACGACAACGTCGACAAGCCGTTTGCAACTTCGAAATTGGCTATGATCGGAGAATTTGTACATTTTTCAAACGATAAGCGGCAGTTTCTGCAAATTCTTGGGATGTTCCGAGATAACATTTTACTTTAGACATCGAAGTGGTGGCAAGTAATTTCAACATATGGAGGGCAAGAAAACAGTTGTATTTCTTAATATTAATCTCGCATTGTTAGTTTTCACTTCTATTGTGTAGTCTTAAGCACATACCTACTGTTATTTTATGCATCTTTACAACTAATAATACAATATTTGCGAGCTCCCATGTTTGAACAATCATATTACATAATATGTAAGGTGGGATTGTTCTATTGAGGAAAAATTGCGTATCTTCACCCCTGTTTCAATACAGGCCTAGAGCTATAGGTCAGAGACCGAGCTGGCAGATCTAAATAAAATAAATGGACTTACAATATTATAGATAATGCGAAAAGGGGATTTTTGAAAGATCTGGCTATTACTATATTTTGACTAAATGAATGCTGGCAATGCACTTTTAATTCTGTTAATTCGAATTCTCATGATTTTTAGAACTTCAATTTTTTAAAACTTAACTACGTCTTTCCATTCCTTAATTTCCTTTGAAAGGTCCACAACGGATCAGCGAAGTATACCTTAAACTTTCTTATGGGATCTTACATGTGATATAGCTGAAATTGCTGCCGAACTTTTATTGTATATCTACTACTGTATATGCTGCTATTTGTATAAACATGTTAGTGGGTGGATACACACTTATTTGTTCCTGTAGAATATTTAATACACCCCTTTGAACGGAAGTCGAACCGCTGCACGTCAGTCGAATCTCGCAATTTAATTTACCCCCCCTCTCCCCCCGCCCCTCTAGAAATAAGAGCTTTAATATGGAATAAATTCGCTCGAGTTCTTTCAAAAGAGGTGTTAGATAGGGGCAATTCCCCAACTCCCGAAGCGCGGTGCGGCGGTATTGAAAAGCAAGCATTCGAATGTTGTCATGCCAACCTGGAGAGTCATTGTGGAGAGAGCGAGGCGCTTCTTGTTCCACCCCAGTGCACTCCTTGAGGAATAATCGGGAGACGAGGGCGGAATGCACCGCGGATTTGTCGAAAACGAGAGGGCCGTATCGAGGACAAATTTCTGTATTAGTGCGGCGACATAACGCAGGGATTGCTAAGAAATCCTGATTAGGATTTTATTTTTGCTTATTCTAAGTAAAGAGCTAATTTTACAACATATTATATTTTTTTTTTAAATATTTTTCCAATTTTTAAAGCGTTAATCTTAGATCATACTAGGCAAGAAGATTCCATTATTGTAAAAGGTAAGGACGGAAAGCACAGTGCATTTCAAAAGATCAACCGTACTGAAGATGATTTTATAATTGAAATAATAGACGCAATTTATGAACTAGAGTATACCGGATGATTAAGGCCCAATGTAACCTCCTGCAACTTTGTTATTAATTTACACATAAATTTGATACGTGGGATCTCTGTTAAGAGGACATTCTTCGTAAGCGGACTATTTTATCGGAACCGTCAGAAGTCCATAAGCGTTAATATAAAACGAATATCTCTTGGATGGACTCTCTCCTGTGCGGACGCGGACAGAAGATTTTTAGATCAGCAAAGAGAAAAATTCCCCATAGACGGAGGCAACGTTCTGACGTGCGGACTGGAGACGTTTATTATGCATATATAACGTTTATGTTTCCCACCTTTTTTTCCCTTTTATTTTCGATGAATCCCCGTCGACTAGTAAAACTTCCGATGGAATTGAAATGTCGATTGAATCTGTTTTATATTGACGTGTTTACGGACCACAAGTAAAACATGTCGAATAAAATGGAATAGAGAATATTTTAACTCTAAAGGAAAAGATACAGATAATAAATGTGTATGATTAAGAAAAGCTGGCTGTACGTGCATAAGTTGTACGATTTAAGATTTGAAAAAATCAGCGTGAATCAAAAGTGGAGTTTCTTGAAAATAGAAGGAGCTAGTGTGGACAAATTGTGCTACGAGTGGTGTGTTAGAGCTGTGTCTGGGCCAATGCCGAAGTCGAAAGCAAAGCAAACCGCAACACAAGCAGGACATGGGAACATTAGCGCTTCAGAGGGTTGGATAAATAAATTTCGGATACCATATAACAATAGTATTTAAGAGTGTGTCAGAGGAAGCGGCTAGTGTTAATTCAAAGGACGTTAAACAATTCTTTGAAACACTTTCCTCAGTACTGTTAGGTTATAAGCCACACAACGTAACGCAAGCCTTTTAGAATGAAAACTGCACAGGAGGGAAATGGTCAAAGAAAAGACTTCCTTTATTGCTCAAATATTATAGGGGGATGTGAGCCGTGATTCAAAAATGAAGACGACCCCGTGCCTTTAAACAATTTGGTGTTAAATATTTATCATAATCATCTAGCTTTACAACCCCTGATGGGTTTTCGCCGAGTCCACCACCCGTTTCCATCTTTTTCTGTCCAGCATAATTTCCAGTCCATTGTAAGTTCATGGCTCTTAGATCTTTTGCGATGTTGTCTCTCTATCTAAGCCGGGGTCGACCTATAGGACGTTTTCCTTCTGAAGCCATTTCCCACACAAGTTTTATCATTCTTTCATCCGGCATTCTTCTTACGTGGCCCGCCCACTGTAGTCTCTTGGCTTTACCTCATTTAGTATGTTACCACCCGCATACAATTCTTTGAGTTCTTGGTTGGTTCTTATACGGTATATTCCTGTTGCTTCTTCTTTAGTTGGACCAAATATTCTCCTCAGCACTCGTCTTTCGAATATCTTGAGTCGATCTTCGTTTGCAGCGGTTAGTGTCCAGGTCTCGCAACCATATATTTCTATAGATTTTATGATTGTAGAGTATATGTGTAGTTTGGTTTTTCTGGTAAGTTCCTTTGATTTCATTAAACCCTGGAGAGCAAAAAGGCATCTGTTTCCCGCTTGTATCCTGTTATTTGTTTCCTCTGTGATGATCGTTACTTTCACTTATGTTCGTGCCTTACCCGCTCGAAATTGTAGTCTTCAATCGAGAAGTTTTGCCCTATTCTGTCTCTGTTACGAACATTCCTATTGAGGTACATATATTTGGTCTTGTCCTCGTTTATTTTGAGGCCTAGTGTTTCTGCTTCCTTTTTGAACCTTAGGAAGGCGTCTTTAAGATTAATCCTGCTGTTGCCAATTATGTCCACATCATCTGCGAAGGCCAGTAGTAGGTTGGGACCTTCCTGGTGGAATATAGCCGTTGGTGTCTCAATCTAGGGCTAAGTTGAAGAGTTGTGGTGAAAGCGAGTCGCCCTGTTTAAGTCCATTGTTGATATCAAAGAAATCAGAGTAGCTCTGTCCCACCCTTATCTTGCATCTTGTATCCTCTGTACACATCGTTACCAGGGAAATCAGCTTTTTTGGAAAGCCCAGTTCTTGCATTGCTTCCCACAACTTTGCTCTACATACTCTTTTGAATGCCTGTTTGGAATCAATAAACATCTGGTGGAGTTCCATGTCAAATTCCCAGCATTTCTCCATTATTTGTCTAATGATGAAAATTTGGTCTATAGTGGACCTTTTAGGTCTAAACCCGCACTGGTAGTCCTCCGTATATGGTTCAATTCTCTCCCGCAGGATAGTGGAGATGACCTTATAGCATGTATTTAGTAGAGTTATTCCACGATAGTTTGAGCACTTTTTTGTCTCCTTTTTTATGGATAGGGACTATCACACCTTCCTTCCATGGTTCTGGTAGCATTTCGGTGTTCCAAATGTTCTTCGTTGAGTAGTTCGCAAAAGTAGTTCCTCCATGTGTTTAGGATCTCTCTTTCGTTGATTATCAATTGTCCGTTGTTTGTTGAGAGGAAGTTTTCGGTTCTAGTTTGATATCCTGTTTTATGCTTTGTTATTCCCTGAAAGTATTCTTTTATTCTGTTGTTTTGTCTGTTTTCCTCCATTTCTCTTATTTGATTCAAATGGTGGTCTCTCTTTTTCTTTTTTATTGTTCTGCGTGCTTCCGATCTTTGTTGTTTATACTCTTCTATGTTAGGTGCTGTTGGGTATTGGATAATTTTTTTCCTGGTCATATTTCGCCTTTCCGTCGCTGTTTTACAATCGTCAACATACCACTTCCTTCTTTGTTTTCTCTTTTTATCGAGCACTTGATTGGCCACCCTAGTTACTGTTTCTTGGATGTTCTTCCAGAGCTCGTTTACGTTGTATCCCTGTTGCGGATCTTTTATTTGTTCAGTAATTAGTTTCTGGTATATTTACTGAGTTTGTTCTGTCTTTAGTTTTTCCGTATTCCAGTTTATGTTGGTCTTCTTTTTCGTGTTTGGTTGGGTGGAGACTCTTACTCTAATCTTTGTTCTAACCAGAAAGTGGTCAGTATCTGCGTCTGCTCCCCTCATACTTCTGACGTCTAGGCAGTTACTACTATGTCTTGCGTCTATTAAGACATGGTCTATTTGGTTTCTTGTTATTTTGTCATTGGATATCCAGGTTTCCTTGTATATGTTTTTGTATGCAAACATGGTAGACTTGATTAGGAGGTTGTAGCTCGCGGCGAGATCTATAAGTCTAGTTCCATTGTTGTTTCTGGTTTGGTGGAGGCTGTGTGTACCTATGGTTGTTTGGTATGCTTCTTCTTTGCTAATTTTCTAATTGAAATCTCCCAGTAGACCCAGCATAATATCGTGTTTTGGTATATTGGATATAAGATTTTCCAAGTCGTTATAAAAGTTATCTTTCATTAGTTCGTCCTTTTCCTTCGTCGGGGCATGGATAGAACATACGGTGTAGTTGTACCACTGTCCTTTTAATCTTATGTAGCAGAGCCGCTCGTTAACTGGTTTAAACTCTATGACTGTTTGAGCCAGAGAGTCTCTAACAGTAAAACCCGTTCCGAACTGGTGTCGTCCTTGCTCATTTCCGCTATAGAATACTATCAAGTTTTTTATCCTTTTCGTTCCATTTTCCGTCCACCTAATTTCTTTGACGGCTGTTATGTCCATATTTCTATCAGTAGAAAAATTTGGGTTAATAATAGGGAAATCATTATTGAATGGTTGATAGAATTTGACAGAAAATTAGGTAGACAAAAGTGAAAAATTTTACTGTTTCTTGATAATGCTTCATCTCATCCCCAAGATACAAAAATAGATAACAAATATATTTGTTTGCCCCCCACACATCCCATTGTCAGCAGCCCCTCGACCAAGGAATCACACGAAATTTGAAAACAACTTATAGAAATTATACAATAAAACGTGTGGTATTTAATTGCTTAAAACCATAAAGGTGTGGGTGGCAATTATCTGCATAATTAACCACAATCAATTAGTGGACTGTATTAAAATAGGGTGGTGGGGATTTTACACAGAGGTTATGAATTGAAAAAGGTAGGTAGTACTTTAATAATGTAATTATGGATTTGCATTTGATATAAAAAATATTTATTTATCCAGTTTCTACACTACTTTCATGCAGTCGCTCATTCACACATAAACACTAAAGATACACCGGCTACTTATTCATAAATATCTACAGTAAAAGTCTTGATTATTCAATTTAGAAATGAAACGTTTGTCTTGAAATTAACTTTTATGCTTTCAATCTAGCACCTTTCTTTCTCACAGAATACCTTAATTTCCAATGTTTTTAGCTTAACTTGCTAGGACAGGGAACTGACCAAACCTTTGATTTGAACCTTCGTCTTACGTACAGGAATAATTTGTCAAGTTCAATCTACAAATTTTCCACAGCCGGCGCCATTTTTACCTTCTTCGTCTTCACAGCAACAGGTGAGACGAGACGCCTCAGAGAATGCATTAAAAATGCCCAAAAGAGGTCTTTGTTCAAGCTTGGACAAATATAACAGAGGTACAACAGATATTCTCTAATATCTGTGCAACAAAACCAGAAAATGGCCTAAAAGGATTTGACCTTTGGCGCGAAAAAGCAACGAGCAGCAACTTTAGCTGTTGTTCGAGTGAGAGGTTGAACTGCACTGAAATCTAATTTTTCCTACGCGCGCGGGAGGGACAAATAAAGCGGGAAAATACGCGTCGATGGCCAATTAGATGCAGAAGACGATTTAGCCTAGTCAGAGGTGCTGGTGGCAGAACTGTTCGTGGCGAAAAAAAAACAATCGAGCACTACATAAATGACAGTATTTCTTGTCATCTGACAATCTTCTTCTTCTTCTTCTTCTTCTATGTCAGCCGTTATTCATCCACTCCTGGACGTAGGCCTCTCCTAATGTTTTCCACGTTATCCTGTCTTGTGTAGTTTGTATCCAGTGTCGACCTGCTACTCTCTTGATATCGTCGAGCCATCGTTTCTGAGGTCTTCCAACTTTTCTTTTAGTCTCTCTTGGTATCCATATTGTGATCTTTGTGGCCCATCTTTATCTGTCTTGTCTTCCTATGTGACCCACCCACTGCCATTTCAACTTCGCTATATACGTTCTATGACGTCTGTAACCCATGTACGTCTTCTGATGTCCTCGCTACGAATCCTATCTCTAAGCGAAATTCCTAACATGGCTCTCTCCATTGCTCTCTGTGTTGTTTTTAATCGGCTTACGCTTCTCTCTGTGAGTGTCGTCGTTTCAAGGCCGTATGTTGCTACTGGAAGTATGCATGATTCATATATTTTCTTTTTTAAGTTAATGGGGATGGTTCTGTCCTTTAGGATATGACGGAGCTTTCCAAATGCCCCCCAAGTCAGACCAAATTCTTCTATTTATTTCTGCGGCCTGTTTTCTTTGCCCAATTTTATATTGTGACCCAGGTAGACATACTCGGTGACATTTTCCACAATCCGATGTTCTATGATAATATCTGTTGTTGCATTGCTCATTATCTTGGTTTTGCTTAAGTTCATCTTTAATCCCACATTTTTTGCTGCACTATTAAGCTGTTCCAACATTTCTCCAAGCTCATTGACATCACTCGAAATGAGACTATATCGTCTGTAAAGCGCAGGTTGTTTAGGTAGGATCCGTCAATTCTTATCCCCTTTTTCTCCCATGATAGTTCCTTAAAGACGTCTTTCAATGCTAGGGTAAACAATTTTGGAGATATCGGGTCTCTCTGACGGACTCCTCGCTGTCTTTTAATTTTATTGGTTTGTAGTTCTTCGTCAATTTTAACATGGAATGTGGCATCATGATAAATATTTTTAATTATGTTAGTGTATCTTGAATCTATTCTTGCCCGGTCCATAGCTTTTAGAAATGCGTGTGTTTCTATGGAATCAAATGCTTTTTGAAAATCTATAAATGCTAATAAATGTAGGGGAATGCTGTTCAGTTGTTTTTTCAATTAATAGTCTCATGGTTTGTAATTGTTCCACAGTGCTATATCTTTTTCGAAACCCCGCTTGTTCTACTGGTTGATAGGAGTCAAGTTTGTTTGTTAGACGGTTCGTTATTATCCTAGTGAATATACATCTGCGACAGTAGGCTGATGGGGCGGTAGTTTTCTATGTTGGTGATGTTCCCCTTTTTTGAAAAGTATTACAACTTCGGCGTTGATCCAATCGTCTGGTATTTTTTCCTCTTCTAGGCACTTATTTAGCAGAATTTGTATTGCTTGTTCAACTATTTTACCCCCCAATTTGAGCATTTCTGACGTTATTCTGTCTTCTCATGGGCTTTTTCGATTTTTCATTTGTTTAAGGGCTGCTCGAATTTCGGCTATTGATATTTCTTGTCGTCTGACAATACACCTACTTATTATCCCAGCCGGGACGATTAAGTTATTAACTTTTCGTCGGGCGCAGCTGTTCTAGCAGATACAACAGTCTTTCTTTTGCATCGTGTATGGTAACCCATAGTGTTAAAATCCCCACCGCATAGGTAGCCTCCTATAATGTGTCTAGAAATGTAAAAAGCTGGCCAATGGTAATGTTCTTCTCTATGCTAAAGTGCGATATTTATAATTTGTAAATTATAACTCGGCCTAAAGTCTCGTCATTTGGGCTTCTTGATTGAAATAAATTTTAAATAAGCGAAAAAGTTCTATCAAGGGTTTGTAGGGCTTGTGTACAATGACTGGGCAGACAGAGAATAATAATGTTGTGATCATCAGTTAGTTTAAGCATTTCAACAACAAACATTTCCCGATGGTTTGTGAGGAATAAATTGCTCCCTCAGCCACCGTAGAAATAACTCTAAATTATTGTTTATAAAAACCTTTGATCCTTCTGGCAGTCCATCTGAAACTCTGGTTTTTTATTAACACCCTTGACAATTAAAGTTGGCAGAAAATATTTTCCATCGGCACTGCACCACGCAATAATAGTAACATTTTCTCCTCTTTCCTTCGTGGTGAGGATATGAACATATTTTGCTCCCTTTTTTGTAACCACTTTGCCTAGTTTGTGTATAAGTTGGAAGCCAGTTTCATCCATATTATACATGTTGGACTGTTTATCCAATCCAATAAATTATGTTTTGTCATTACCTTCTCTAGCATAGCAACTCAGAAAACTGCCTGACGTCTTCTCTATTCATACCATGAGCTCTAGATAAGACAAAAAGGATTTGAACCACGTAGAACCTGCTTCCTATTTAGTCCTGATCTTCCTATTAGATGCCTCTTTTGTAGATACTAGGATCACGCCTCGCTTGGGTTGTTGTGTCGTCCTATTTGGGTTGTATAAGCAGGATAGGATGTTACTCCACTCCTGCTTTGTGCTTCTTGGCATTGGTCGTCTCTTGTGCGATCACACAATTAGACTCCTAGGTCTTTTGTGTTTTGACCATCTGCATCTTCATGAGTCATCTGGATCGTGGTCTATTGCGTCCCTCAGGTCTTCATCGGCATGGTCCTCTGCTCTTTGGAATACTCGCCTAGCTTTTTCGACTGTAAAGTGCTCTATCGGTTGCCACTAAAGGTCAGCTTGCAGGTCGGCATTTCTGACAAACCAAGATGCGCCAGCTTGTTCTGCGTTCCTGTTAGCAATTTTATGCTGGTTTTCGCTGCGTATCCCCAGGCCGTTGAACCATGTGTCAGGCCTAGTTATCGTCTTTATCATGGGGAGCTTAGTCTTCAGTGACATTTGGCATAGCTATTGCTCGCCTGGTTTTGTCTATTGCCGCTTTGAGGTGCATCTTCCACGTCAAGCCACGGTCCAGGTGTACACCAAGGTACTTGGTCAGCCCTTCTCCTCCTCTGGAGGATTATATCCTGCGTTTTGCGCTCATTCCAGTTTTTCATCCATGTTGTAAGTTCGTCTGTTGCCTCCTGTAGCACAGCGCTTACCCTCGTTGTGTTGTTGTGGGTGATGATGGATGTCATATGTGAATATAGAGTACAGATATGGTTTAACGGCTGAGCCCTGCGGTATTCCTGCCTCAAGCGTCCTGGGCCTGGATGTTTTGCCCTTGATTCTCACATGAATTATTCTGTTAGGTAGCTCCTTTTGATCTTGATGATTCTCTCAGAGTAGCCCCCTACTATCATCTTATAGTACAGCCCTTGAAGCCATACTCTGTCGAAATCTCTCTTTCTACGTCAATAAAGATCGCTCCTATCACTTGGCCATTGTTAAAGCCTTTTGTTATGTACTCTATTACCTTTAGCAGTAGTAACTCCGTTAAGTGTCTCTTCTTTAATTTGATCGTGTCGAGCTCATTGGATTCATCGTTGGGTCTTCTCAGGATCACTTTCTCAGCCACCTTGCTCATAGCCGAAAGAAGACTAATGGATCTGTAAGTTTTCTGGATAAGTCTTATCTTTACCTGGTTTAGGTATCGCAATCACCTCAGCCTCCTTCCACCTGGCAGGTAAGTGGCTAAGTCACATCATCATTTTGATATTCGGAAAATGGCTCCAGTAGCGCTATCTTTAAAATGTCAACTTGTGACCAACCATTAAAAAGGAAATATAAATCAGAATAAGAATGTTGCAAAATTTAAATTTTGGATAATAATACAAATTTGCACTTATAATAGCCCAAGTATCTAAATTAACAGCAAATTTACAGGGGTTTACTTTGGATCTGAGTCAGCCAATATATGAATAATGCATTATTCTTTAGCGCCATTCAGAAACACCAAAAGTGACTGTTGTAACGTAAATAATGGCATGGATGTGCGCGAATATTTTTTTGCCATTTATCCTAATTTACATCCACAAACGACCAAAAATAGTTCTAGAGAGGCATTCGATTTTTAATCCCGTTCGGAATTCAAAATAATGATTGTTCGGTCGGATAAATGACAACTCATTGAAAGAGCAATGTCGAGTTGTTACCCAACGGAAAAATTTAGTTTTAAATCCGGCTTTACATTTAACAGATTTTCATCGAAAGTTTTTTGAATTTAAAGACTTCAACACGAGACTTGATGGTATCCTCTAAGTTCTGGATATTTCTTTCAAAAAATTGATAGAAATTAACTTTATACTTACTTAATTTTTTAAAATTTTTCTTACAGAGCTTTTTGCTTTCTTAAATGCATCAAACTGGAAACCTTCATAATTATAGTGTAAGACAATTTTCCGAAATTAGCTTTTATTTTAAAATATTCAGTGCACCTGATTTTTTTTTGGCAAATTATTTGTACTGATTTATTAGTTTAGATTAATTTCTTTGGGGAGTTTTCCAGAACGTTCTGTTCACCACTGCTACCTGTAAGATTTATTGTCACTCTCGCTGTCTTTAGAAGACCTTGTCTAGTTTTGTATCACTGATTATACTTCATAGCTACTGGATTGGTGTCGCTCATTTATTTTTAAAAGTCTTTTCACAATACCCTCACAGTGGCATAGACCGTACGTTCCAGTTTCCTTTTCGTCTTAACAGAATCTGTAAAAGGTTTCATCTGCCAGACACATCAGACTTAAGGCTCTTTTCAATAAACAATGACTGGTCAATAGAGCTACCATTATTCTGACAGCCGTTCTCTTGTAGCTTAGTAAGTCAGCTGTGAAATTTGCTAAAAAACTTTTAATATATTCCTTGGGTCTCTGACTTGGTTGCTACCAAAAAGGTTCTGGTCCCACCAAAGCACCCGATGGCTTTGGCTATTTCATCGGCTCTTTCGTTGACTGTGGTCTTCGTGCCTTCGAACCCAAGCTAGGGTCACTTTGTGTGGACCACCTAGCTTGTTCAATGCTTTGCAGCAACTCTCTACCAGTTTGGAGGTTGTACTATTGTCCTACTATAGTGTTATTGGTGGTGGGTTTTTCTGTTCCATATATATTGGAAGACTTGTTCTGTCTCATAAATACCACACATTCGAGTCGTGCTTCGTTCTGTCCTTATTAATGGGCCGTTTCTTTCTGGTATTACGATCTTAAAATTGTTTTCAAACCTGTTTGTTGTAGTTTGTCTCACGCGATGACTTACGTAGACGGCGCCGCGCGGAGCTTCCGGGTCGGACGGCACGAGCGGCTGAGTTCAGCATTGGTCAGTTGGACACAGAAGAGCTACTATTTTCCTTGAAGAATTCCAATTTTTAGACGACATGGATAGTACTTTTACGGAATTGTTGATAAGTAGTACAAAACCGCCGTGTTCTTTGGGATATGAAATATAAAGACTCACAGGTTGTTAGTCGACAGAGAGTGGACAGGAACGAATACCAGCTGATTTTCAAGAAACAAGAAAGTGAATATACAGGGTGTCTATTTTAAGTGCGTACCCTATTGCTATCTCTGAAAAGGTTCGAGTTAGAAGGTCGATTATGTTAGCAAAAAGTTGCAAAGAACCGGCCGGTCCGCGCGTACCGCCTACGTAAGCCATTGCGTTAATTTCCTTCAGCAGTTTTTCGTTGACTCTTGTTTATTGGTGATTGCCTTTGCAGCAGTCTGTGGCCTACCGGCCTAACTTCTGCTTGTGAATTTGTATTGGTGGAGCTCTGATAATACCTCTATAGCGATTGTAGTAGTTGAGTTCATGACTCCCGTGGCGGCACGCTCGCTTTTGCATGCCACTCAATAGGCTTCTTCTTCTTCTTCTTCTTTGAGTGCCTCTCCGTTCCGGATATTGGCTATCAACCCAGCAATTATCACCTTGTTGACCACAGCTTGAAAAAGGGTTTCTTATAATATGTCCTAGATATTCGAGCTTTTTGGACTTTACCGTGATAAGTACTTCCTTTTCCTTGTTCATCCTCCTCATCACCTCCTCGTTGATAACATGATCGGTCCATGATATACGTAGCAATCTACGGTAAGGCCACATTTCAAAAGACTTCAGTTTTTTGCTTGTAGCTTCAGTCAGCGTCCACGACTCCACTCCGTACAGAAGAACGGAGAGCACATAGCAGCGCAGTAATCTTATCTTCGTTGTTAAGGTTAGATCCCTGCTTCTAAAAAAAATTCTCACTTTTAAGAATATCGCCCTGGCCTTCTCTATACGATCTGCTGCAGACCTATTGTTATTCTTCCTGCGGCCACTGCGTTATTACTGATCACCATAAATTTTGTTTTACTAATATTCAGATCAAGGCCATATTGTTCACTTGTTTGTGTTATTTTTGTCATAATTTCCGGGAGATCTTCCAGGCTGTCCGCGAACACCACAGTATCATCCGCATATCTAATGTTATTAATGCGGTTCCCGTTAATTAGTATACCACATTCCGTTTCCTCACAGGCCTCTTTGAATATTTGTTCGGAGTAGATGTTAAATAATAACGGTGAGAGTATACAACCCTGCCTTACACCTCGGAGTATCTCTATTGCTTCTGTTTTCTCTCCTTCCACTCGAACAAAGGCAGATTGGTTCCAGTACAGGTTGATAATTATTCTAATGTCCTTGTTGTCCAAACCAACGTTTTTCAGTATTTCAACCATTTTTCCATGTTGAACTCTATCAAATGTCTTTTGATAGTCTATAAAACATGCATAGACATCGCAGTTAACATCTCTACTTCTCTGGAAGAGCACCTGTATGCAAAATAATGCCTCTCTTGTTCCAGCAGCATCTCGGAAGCCGAACTGTGTATTTGACATTTGCTCTTCACAAAGTTTGTGTGCTCTTCTGTGCATGACCTTTAGAAACACTTTTAGAAAATGGCTCATCAGACTAATGGTCCTGTATTTCTTAGCACCAGATTTTTTGAGAAGCGTAATAAATTCTGATACGAGCCAGTCTGGGGGGAGATATCCATTATCATAAATGTAATTAAACAGCTTTGTGAGGCACTTGGTGCCTTCCCAGTCGAGATGTCTCAAGAATTCAGCCCTAATACCATCAGGTCCAGGGGCTTTTCCTACATTCATTTGCGTGATTGCAGTTTGAACTTCTTCGATGATGATTGACGGTCCGGTAGTGCCAGTCTGCAGTTGTGGGGGTCTGGTTTGTTATCTGCAAATAGTTGTTTAATATATTTTTGCCATGTAAGTATACGAGTTCGTTTGTTTATAATTAATGTCCCCGTGTTGTCTACTAGCAGACCCGTAGCTTGATGTTTGTAAATACCAGCGGCTTCCTTAACTTGCCGATGAACATTAAAGCTATCGTATTTTTATTGGAGAGTTTCTATCTCTTGACATTCTTTGGTAAACCAGATTTCCTTAGCTTCTCTAATTTTCCTTCTAATTTGTTTTTGTAATTCCCTGTATTTGATCTGGTTGACTGTTTTTTGTACTCGTCTTTCCTCCATCATCTGAAGGATCTCGTCTGTCATCCATGATTTTATTTTAGTGTTTTTTGCTTTAGGTATTTCTCACCGATTGTACCAATAGCTCTTTTTATATGATTTAGCTCTTCTTCCATTGTGTTTGTGGTACTTGTACCTCCTGTTTCACGAACCGCTTTGGACAAATCGTGCTCCACCTGTTGTCTGATTGGAGGATCTTTCAGTTTTTGGAGATTCAGCTTACATTTTCGGTCCTTTCTTTGTACTGTCTTCCATCTGATTCTACAGATACCTACCAATGGACTATGGTCTGACTCTATGTCTGCTCCTGGGTAAGTTTTAACAGACGTAAAACTATTTTTAAATTTTTTGTTGACCAATATATAATAAATTTGATTTCTAACTACATGTTCTTTTGTGCTACACCTATTGGTGTTTTCCAAGTGTAAAGCCTTCTTGCAGGGAGATTAAAAAAGGTGTTAAGGATAACTAGCTGTTCTTCCATACAGAAAACGTTTAATCTCTCTCCTCGGTCATTTCTCTCTCCAAGTCCATAAGGGCCTATAAATTCGTCTGACCTTCCGCGTCCTATTTTCGCATTAAAATCCCCCATGACAATTATTGCTTCTTTCTTTGGCAGATCTTTTATGGTGCTCGACAGGATATCGTAAAAACTCTCGATTTCTGCATCAGTACTGTCCGACGTTGGGGCATATACCTGAATTATATTAATGGCAACTGGTTTTGCATTTACTTGTAGAAGCATACATCTTCTTGATATATGAATAAAATTGCCTATATATCTTGCTACATCTTTCCTAATGATAGCGCCTACTTCATGCTGGTGCTCACCGTCATCTCCTCCGAAGTAATACACTTGGTGGTTACCTATCTCACACTCATTTCGCTAATACCCATGATTCCTATGTTAAGCCTTGACATTTCTCTTACCGGCGTCCTGAACTTTATCCGCCTGATACATTGTCCTTACATTCCAAGTACATACTCTTATGGCTGACCCGGAGATTCTTCGCAGCCACTGACCATTTAAGGTCTGCCGTGGACTAAGGCCCATTTCATGTTTGTTCTCAGCCATGGTTGATTGTACTAGGGATATCCAAGGGGACCTTTAATGCAGTGGTTTCCCGTTGCCTTCTGCATCTCCATGCCGTTGACCGATTTGGTTCATCCGCCTTCTGGGTCGATTTCTCTCCCCAAGGACAAGAAGGTTCCCTCATCTCATCCACCCGAAGCTGTTGGTTGGCAAGAGGAGACTGCTTATACCGGCATCCATTCGATCGACGGAGCCTCGTTAGTTTTCTAGCAGGGTGCACCGCGAGCAGAGGAGGTTGTCAATTGGGCTAGCGTCTACAGCTATCATCCCTTACACCCCATCACCCCTTACACTCAATAGGCTACTCGCCCCATTTGCCTGGTGTTTGCCCGCCAAGTCACTGCTTTATATGTCATCACGGGTCTCATCACCACTTACGTCTGGAGACTATCCCATAACTCTCAGCACCATGCCTAAATTCACTTTTTACAGGCCCTCCGCTCGCTCCGCTCGCTACGGGGGCTCAAGAAAAGGAAACTAACCAGGTGCTAACCCAAACTAACCCAAGACATACTCAAAATCAAGAAAAAAAAACTGTTTGGAAATATAACCTTAAAAAAAATAAAAAGAAACCGTTGGTGTTTGAACTCGCGTTGCCGAAGTGAAAGCTAACGATGCAAACCTCTAGACCATCACAGGCATACAAACGATTTGTTACATCACGTAGTATATGAAAACAGCTGACTGCTGAGAGTTATGGGATAGTCGCCAGACATAACTCTCATCACCTTCGTGTAAGGTCATCTTAGGGTTTAGATCCTAGTTTCTTCCACACATTCTTCTACACTTGCCTAATGCTATAGTAGCCATCTGTGCAACCTTTTGAATGTGTTAATTCCATGTCAAAATTTTTATCAAAAATAATTCCCAAGTATTTCGCCTTTGTGGAAAAGGGAACTGTTGAAAACTAGTGGTTTTAGCCCTCTCAGGACTCTCCTTCCTGTGAAGGGAACCACTATTATGTTCTGCGGATTTACTGAGAGCTATTCACGCTTACACAAGTTACTCACGAGCTCTTTGACTTCTCTTCGAGAGTTTGCTGGTGAATTTTCCTCGCACCACTATCACCATATCATCTGCATATTCTGGGCATAGGAAACCTTCAGCAGATAATTTTTGGAGCAGATCATCTACCATCGTGGCCCACAACAGAGATAAGATTCCTCCTTTGGGACATCCTCTACCTACTTTAGCTATAATGGTGTCCTCGCTCGAGGATGATGTTATTTCCTTATTTTCCAGGCATACCTGTAAGTACCCATTGGCATATAGTGGCTGGCACCGGTCTTCTCTCGAGCCCTCTCTTAATGGATAGGGTTGAAGTATGAATAAATCCCCTTTTAATATCTAGAAAAGTAGTTCTCTCTTTGTCCTCTATTGACCTTGAGATCGTCTTCGATCTGCATCTGATATGCATATTGATGTTTACTCAATAAAAACATCTTAAGTGCATTATTTCTTATATGCCTAGCAACAAGCCTTTCTAACATAAATGATGACAGGCTTATTGGTCTTGGCCTTAACCAATCAACAGCCAATAGCATTAGGTGTATTTGAAGAGCTCCGCGAAATATGTTATGTTATTGTCTTTGTCGATGGGAGCCATCATAACTGATCAATACACTCGTGCATGTATAAGACATTTTCATCCTGATAAAATTTAATAGTCCCTAATCCCAGTAAAATGTGCCGATTCGTCCCTGTCCTATCCCTTTCGTCTGTTGACAGCTCGTTGACTTGCTAGGATGTCTCCGGCGTGCTAATTGAGAACTAGGTTATAACACCTTTATGACTGGAGAGCTATAATTAATTTTGATTGCGTTTCGAGCTTTAGTACGCTGCACATTTAGCTGAGCTTCTCGGATTTCACGTCATTGTTTTCGGGAAAACCGTATTTTCGGGCGTAGATGAATGTCTATTGTTTGTAATTTATTTCTTATGTTTTTCCGCCTTCGTTTTTATTATGCC
>JAEQML010041866.1:0-76895 GCA_016904865.1 Pissodes strobi | reverse complement strand
ATGCATCGCTTCGGGCATGGAAAGGGCAATAATGTAAATACAGAGATATTGTGTAAAAACTTAACATGACCGGATGTCTAAATTAATATTATGAATTTTAATACAAATCCGGTTGAAATCTGCTGACTAGTTTTCGTGAAATTCGATTATTAAAGATCTGAATTTTAGGGAATTTTAGGTTGGGTGAAGTGGCTATCCTGGAGGATGCGCTGTGATTGGTCGACTCGGTCGCCGGGGTATAGCGGCAAGCGCCATGATTGGTCAGATGAGTTTAGAGGACGCTTAACTTTTAGCTTTCTAGACTGCTGCCGCAGTGGATAAACGTTGTAAACAAGAGATGGCGTTAGTAGTATCGCCAAGGTTTTAATTCCTCTTTGGAGTGCCAGCAGTAGCGTAGCATGTAAAAATTGTATAAAACCAAATCATTAGATTTGAAAACGTGTTCAAAATGGTTTTTGAACAACTTCAATGGCTACTCACTTCGGAAAACTATTCTTCACACTTATCACATTTAACATTTCAATCGTTTTTACCACGTGTCGTTCACATTCCTCCTAAGGAAAATGTAGAGACTATGAATAAGTAATAGGATAAGTATGTACACTTTGACTTATTTGGAGCAGAGCTCGCAACTATTCTTGGGGGTAATACAAGATCATAAATAAATTTTGGCGTATCGGAATAAAAGTTCAAGCGCAAAAAGGTAATGTCTTATTATATTTCTCAGATCATAGTAATAATACTTACACCTAATTTGTATCTAAATCACTCGGTGTCGCGATGCTAGCCTATAGCAGGCCTCTTGTTTTCTAATACTTGCCTAATTACCTAATTTTCCTGAAAGACGACAACTTAACCCCTAATACTTTCGAAGTGCTTAATTTTTGAATTTTTGTAAAACCACGACCCAAAAATGACGCTGAATTCCATGAACAGCTTATTGCTAAAACTGAGCAATAATTTTACGAAAATCTCCACCTCTTCCAATATACCTGATGGAAACTGCAAATACTGAAGTACACTATTTATATGGATTTAAAAGAACGTAAATATAATTGACAAGTTTTTTTTGTTTCCTTTTTAAGGATAGTTCAGAAGTTATGATCTGAAATATAAGTTCAGTATATTCAGTTCAGTTATTTATTTCCTAAATTGCATCGACAATAATTTATGTTAATATCTTCTTGGCCATTATGCTGAACTTATTTATCAATTTCCATTCAAAACATGTTAGTAAATAGAGAGTTACAATAAAAAAATTAACTTCGCGTGTTTTCTAATCTTCAAATTGATAAATTAATAATTTTTATAGCACTGTCAAAATACATTTTTCATCGGGATAATTTGACTTGTATCCGATAGTTAACTACATGAAAATCAGGGAAGATTTAGTCATCAACGTCAATTGCTAATAAAGCTAGTGGCCTACACCACATAAATCAACTGTCGTTCATGTATATCAGATAATATACTGCCTGCGGCTCTTAGATATATCCAGATTATTAATGGGAACACACTAGGCATTAAATTTGTAACAGAAGACGAGAGGAAACATCTTATATTTTAAAAGTAATCATCCACCATATTCCATAGATTTAAAAGCATGCGGAGGTTTTTTTTTATGAAAAAACATTAACATAAGTTTTGGATTTTTTTATGTAAATTATGCTTATTATATTATATTTCTGTTATTCAAAGCTCCTTTTGTAAAAAGTTTTAGTGGGTCGTTATGAAATATCAATTCGTTTTTTCGAATTCGGATTCGTGATTCGATTTCTTTCTGCGTAACCAGCTCTAATTCATTCAATAAATAAAATATTCACATGATGCATGACACGAGTTACATATGACAAACACAAATTCCAAATTCAAGCGCTGCCACTATCTGAAAGTAACTAATGTTTCTAAGTTACCTTAGACATATGTAAGCAGCTAATTTATTAGCACTCCGCTCCATGTTTAATTAAATATAGCATCAAGGAAATGGTATGATTACATTAGTCGCTTGAGATATTTATGTTGGAGGTGCACCTATATCTGTCATAAGGTTGATTTGTGCATCCGAAAATACATTTACTGATATGTTTTTATATAAAATACGTTGATACTAAATTATATGAAGCTGAATTAATGTGTGGGCAATCTTTTCACTAACAAATCGAACTATATAACATAATTCCAAAAATACTGTTATTCAGATTGATCGGCAAAAGAATTTACGTATATCGGTGTTGCAACAATTTAAATTTCATATATTAAAAATTAACTTAAATTTGGTTTATATTTCGCACCTTTGATATGGTTTCGTTGCCAAATAATATTCCCGAATATTTAATCTAATTTCGACCTCACTATAATCTATTATAATTATTGTTAAATGGAGTAAATTTCTAGCCTGGTACCTGCTTTAATGTTTTCAACACGAAACAGTGATTCATGCGACACGCGTAAGATGGAGCGAAGCCGCGTTGTCCAAAATAACGTTGGTACTATTTCACTCACCTAATTGTACTAGAATCATTGTTATAAGTTATTCATTTGATTAATTATTCTTGATTAAGATTCCCATAGATGTTAGTCGGTTTGGATAGGATCATATATTGCTTATTTTCTTATTTGGTCTCGAAACACGTATTTAAATGTGCAAAATTTCACGCTACATGGTGCGGTGTTAGTACTAGTGAGTTTAGTACGCTTTTGAAGTTTTTTTTTTATGAAGGAACACTTGGTCGAGGTGGATGGGCTACGACCATGTCACTTTTCTACGGTCACTGGGTTGAACCGGTCGATAGCTCGGCATCTGGAATTTTTCGGACCATCTTAATGGGATTTTTAGCTCAAAATCTATATAAATAGGTCCTTGTATATCCTATGTTTGGTTGCCTGTCTGTATTTTTGATGAGTTACTTGCAAGAAACCTAATTTCTTCATTGAAGGATTTTTATCTGCCAGACTGGGAAAGTCACGTGGAATAGAGGTTAAACACTCCTATAAAACCCTCGTTAGAACACCTTGAATTGAGGTAAATATTTAACAGTATTTAATCCATGAATTCAATATTCCTAAAGAAAAAACTTATACATTCTTTCAAAATAGTCTATAATAGCTGAATACCATTAAATTGTGTTATCTTCTGGTTGCAAAGTGGTTTTAATATCTCTAATTGAACTTAAAATGCTATCTCTAATCTGACAATTTGTAAATTAGATTTTTTTCATTAGATTACTCTCTGATTTGACCACTTTAATCAAACTTCTATTTAAAACGTAGTTTTTAAAGCATTAGTTAAACTATAAATATCTTTTAGGGATAACCTACTAATTATTTTTACAATTTATGGTGATTTTGCTATTCGTACTACTGTCCCAGATAATCCAAAACAGATGCGTAAGCGGCTATTTAAATGCGTGCAGCAAACTTCGCAGCGAATGACTCATGGTCATAGATGGCTGAAACAAGTTTTGGCTATCTAGAGTTTAGTGCGGGCCCGTATGGAAAAAGCGTTCTAAGTCGCAACACAACCACAAGCGGAATAGTACGGAGTCATATAATCTTATTTTTTAAATTAAATTATAAAATTAGTTTAAATGTGTTAGTTACATGCCTGGTTATACGTACTTGTATTCCTGTTGTTGAAACAGAAGCACTGGCTATAAATCTTTTTTTAGGTGTCCTAAAGACCGAGAAAGGTATGTCTTGTGATTTTTACATGTCAAAGCAAGTTATTTATATATTTTCCTGCCCTGAAAGTTGACAAAAACACACTAACAATTGCTCTTGAAAACTGGACATTTCGAACATCGTGTGAAAAGTATACTTTGCATACGGCGTGTGCAAAGTATACTTTCCACACGCTTATTCGGGTATTTAGATTAAAGGGCTTCATCTTCGTTTTAGAGCTTCGTCCTCAGATGTCCCATTCCCAGATCTCTAAAAGAGGGGGTCCAATTTTAGGGCTTCACCCCCCCCACCCCAGGAGCCCCTTTTTGCATAACTGTAGAAAATGGGACTCTCATACGAGGCGTCCCCTTTTAAGACTTGAGGCCCAATTTTAGGGCTTGGCCCCCCGGAGACCCCATTCCTAATTCTGTAAAAAATGAGACTCCCGTACTATAGGCCCCATTCTAGGGTTTCGCCCCCTGGGGCCTAATTTTAGGGCTACGCCCCAGGAGGGGGCCCCTTTTCCAAATGTGTCAAATATGAGCCCCATTCAAAATCTTCGTCCCCCGAAAATCTTAGAAGAATGGGCCCCGTACCAGATTTATGTCTATGGGCTATCCCATAACTCGGAGCACGTTTGCGCAGTCAACTGTTTTTATGTACTTCGCGATGTAAACAATCGTTTGTATGTCTCTGATGGTCTAGAGGTCTGCATGGTTAGCTTTCACTTCGGCAACGCGAGTTCAAACCCCGTCGGTTTTTTTATTTTTTTAAAGATATATTTCTAAACAGTTTTTTTCTTGATTTTGGGTATGTCTTGTGTTAGTGTGGGTTAGCACCTGGTTAGTTTCCTTTTCTTGAGCTCCGTGCGAAAAAGGAATTTGGGCAACCCATATTACTGCTGCTGAGAGTTATGGGATAGTCCCTAGACGTAAGTCCGTACCAGGGGCCTCATTTCAAGGCTATGGGCCTCAAGGAGCCCGATTTAGGGCTTCACCCCAGATGCTTCCTTTTCCGAATATGTAAAAAATGAGTCCCCCAAGGGAAGACAAAGCCATAAGAGAAGACCGCCGGTGAATGGCGCCTTTTTCCAAAGATATGAAAAGAATAACTCCAAAAATTAAGGGCTAAACCCTAGAATGAGGGACAAAATCCTAAAAGGGCGCCCCGGGTAGGGCGTTTTCCCAGCCCTGGCATCTCAATACCTACTCATCAACTAGTTACACAAATTGCTGTAGAAGTGTTTGTATGGTCTTTGTAAATTATAAATTTTAATTTAAAGAACACTCGTTGCACAATATACTATTCTACCACACTCCCAGTAGGGCACCCTGTATGTAGCAGACGTAGAAAAAGTATAGTGTACTACACGTGCTTAAAAGACTTTTCACACTCATGAAACTTTATATCAAACTGTCTCATTCGTGTGAAAAGTCTTATTTTCAGCACTTGTTGCACAATATACCATAACGATACTCACATATACACACATAAAATTGGTTATTGGTGCGGCCAGTCTTTTACTAACTGCCAGCCGCAGATTTAAAACAACTTTGAACGGGCAATTCAACTCCGCGGATAGACGCGTCATAAAACGAGATTCGATATTTCATGCGCTTTCGGATCTGTAGTTGGGTTATCTGGGCTACTGTACTGGGCTTCGTTACATTGTTCAAAATACCTGTATAGCCACATTTTGGGTCACTTCACCAAATTTAATTGTAAAATATTAGAGGGATTTACTCTTTATAAAATGACATTCTCATTTTTGGGGTTATCAATGTCTAATATTATTATATTATATATTTTTGATATTATTGCAAGATTAAATTAAGGGGTTAGTGGTTTAATAAAGGTTTATCTCGCTGAATGGGGATCGTGTCAATCAACTTTTCTTTCGCGTAAGTAATAAAATTAAGCTCAAGTAATTAAGTAATTAATAATTGACTGGGGATTAAATAGCTGTGCTGGCCACAGGTACGGCCAATGAATTGTGTCTAGTGTTTTAGACGTTTTATATTTTTAGGGTTTTAATTTTACCTCTTCTACTCTATAACTCTCTAATATTCAGTGCTTACTGTTGGTGTAGCTGGATAGTTGTTGAGACCTGAGTATGTGATAGCATCCGTGCTGATTTGAGAGCCAAGACCTATTTTATTTTTATTCAGTTGTATGTGAGCATTGTAATGTAATAATTAAGTTTTATCTTTGGTAAATTAGTAATTGCATTCTATTTAAATAATTCGATTCGTAATTATTGTAACTACGGTTTATAGATTTAATTGCTCTTATATTTGAAAGACACATTTGCTTTCAAGTGCTTTTATATTTGCAGAACTTTGCTTTTAAGCTACTTTCCATAAGTTGTGATTTCTATATAGCACTTAGTTTTTTATTGCACGTAAAGCCTATGTAGTTGGTATATGTTTTACTGACTCAGGTAAATATCTGATATTGCGGCTAACGATTCGTGATCGCGACTTGGTTGGTTTAATTAGCTTTAAGTTGATACTATTTCACTCACCTAATTGTACTAGAATCATTGTTACAGTTTATTAATTTAATTAATTATTCTTGATTAAGGTTCGCATAGATGTTAGCCGGTTTGAGTAGGATCATCTATTGCTTCTTTTCTTGTTTGATCTCGAAATACGTATTTAAATGTGCAAAATTTCACGCTACATGGTGCGGTGTTAGTACTAGTGATTTTAGTACGCTTTTGAAGTTTTTTTTGTGAAGGAACAGGTGGTCGAGGTGCATGGGCTACGGCCATGTCACTTTTCGACGATCATTGGGTTGAACCGATCGATAGCTCGGCATCTGATAGTCTTAATGGGATTTTGAGCTAAGGCTATATAAATAAGTTCTTGTATATCTTATATTTGTTTGCCTGTCTGCATTTTTGATGAAATAGTGGCAAGAAACTAAATGTCTTCATTGAAGGATTTTTATCTGCCAGACTGGGAAAGTCACATGGAATAGAGGTTAAACACTCCTATAAAACTCTCGTTAGAACACCTTCAATTGAGGTAAATATTTAACAGTATTTAAAGAATGTATTCATAAATTTAATATTTTCCTAAAGGAAAAAACTCACATTTTCCCTTAAAATAGTCTATAATGGCTAAATACCATTAAATTTTGTTATCTTCCAGTTGCAAAGTGGTTTTAATATCTCTAATTAAACTTAAAATGCTACCTCTAATCTGACAATTTGTAAACTAGACTTTTTTTCATGATTTGATTACTTTAATCAAACTTCTATCTAAAACCTAGTTTTTAAAGTAAATTAAAAAGTCATCGATTTTCTATCTAAGGTGCTGGTACAATATTAAAAGCAGGAACGAAAAACTTTCAAAATCTACAGCATCTATATATTGAAATTACTCTGGTAACATATGTTTCACCCAGTTAGGGCATCATCAGACCTTAAAAAACATTTAATTCAAATAAAATCACCAGAAAAATAAAGGTTCTTCTTACCAAATATAGGACGATATACATACATACACGCAAACGAACTCTAGCTGTATACAAACATAACATTCCAAATAGGTACAAGGAATAAAAGTTATAAATTATAATTTAATACGCACAGAGACATGGGCATACTTTTTTGCACTTGAACTTTTATTCCACTACGCCAAAATTTATTTATGATCTTGTACTAACCCAAGAATATTTGCGAGCTCTACTCCAAATAAGTCAAAGTGTACATACTTATCCTTTTACTTATTCATAGTCTCTACATTTTCCTTTGGAGGAATGTCAACAACACGTGGTAAAAACGATTGAAATGTTAAATGTGATAAGTGTGAAGAATAGTCTTCCGAAGTGAGTAGCCATTGAAGTTGTCCAAAAACCATTTTGAACACGTTTTCAAATCTAACGATTTAGTTTTACACAATTTTTACATGCTACCCCACTGCTGGCACTCCAAAGAGAAATTAAAACCTTGGCGATACTACTAACGTCATCTCTTGTTTACAACGTTTATCCACGCGCCATCAGTCTAGAAAGCTAAAAGTTAAGCGTCCTCTAAACTCATCTGACCAATCATGGTGCTTCCCGCTATACCCCGGCGACCGAGTCGACCAATCACAGCGTATCCTCCAGGATAGCCACTTCACCCAACCTAAAATTCACTAAAATTCCGATCTTTAATAATCGAATTTCACCAAAACTAATCAGCAGATTTCAACCGGATTTGTATTGAAATTCATAATATTAATTTAGACATCCGGTCATGTTAAGGTTTTACACAATATCTCTGTATTTACATTATTGCCCTTTCCATGCTCGAAGCGATGCATCTTCTCCCATCAGAAGGGGCGGTAACAACTTCTTCAAGTTCTAGAATTGAGTCGAGTCTTGAACGCCAGCAATGTAAGTCGCTCTAAGGCGCTGCTCTCGCCGACATGGCGCCAAGCCGCCATGTCGGCAATTTTCACGTTTTGAGACCCACTAAACTCTCTAGTTCGTTACTCAAGTGACATAGTGATATCCAGGCATAATCATCGTCATATCAAGCCTACATAAAGGTATCTATCGGCAAACTGACTGCCATTATTCTCACGAGTCTCACGCCGTGCAATGACGTCCCATTTGGTCTCATCCATGGGAGTTCTACAATCGAGCCCTGCCTCGAATCACAACTAATCGAGTCTCTTCTCGGATACTCAAGTAAGTAAACGCACACGTTTACATTCACATTCTCTAAAAGGCTGTACCATGCGCTGTACAGTCCCCAATGGTATTGCCCATGGGTTTTTCAACATTCTCTATCACGAGTATACCACTGGGTCGCTATACTCTTGCCCTATTCTAATATAAGGATTACTCTGCACTAGTCTGCATACATACTCATGCCTTATTCTCATAATAAGATAAGGATTAAACGGCACTAGTCTGCCAGTATACTCAAGGTTTCACAAGGCTATATCCCCTACGCGGATTTCAGCTTACCCTCTCAATTTACTACATTCAAGTAATTCCTATTTGCAAGAAATTGAAGCACATTGTACATAGAAACTAGCAAGAGGCCTAGCAAGTGTTCTTCAAAGTGACTCCCCCAGTGTTGGAAGATAAACTGCTGAATATTGAACGTTTCTCGTCAATGGTGAACATAGTGTACATATTACCTTTTAGGTGGACTCTAAGGTAATATTAATCCTGTTATTATTGCTTGCATATTGGTGTATATCATATCAAAGCTAAATCAGCTAACAGAGTTGATAAGTAGCTATCGTCCTATATTTGGTCAGAAGAACCTTTATTTTTCTGGTGATTTTATTTGAATTAAATGTTTTTTAAGGTCTGATGATGCCCTAACTGGGTGAAATATATGTTACCAGAGTAATTTCAATATATAGATGCTGTAGATTTTGAGAGTTTTTCGTTCCTGCTTTTAATAGTTTTTAAAGCTTTAGAGATCGAGTCAGTGAACTTTTCTTTCGATTAAATAATTAAGCTCAAGTAATTAGGTAATTAATAATTGACTAGGGATTTAATTGCTGTGCTGACCACAGGTAGGGCCAATGAATTGTGGCTAGTGTTGTAGACGTTTTATATTTGTAGGGTTTTAATTTTACCTCTACCACTCTTACCGGCTGTTTGCTAGATTGGTGCTCATCATCCTCGCACCTTACCTTGTGGGAAATATTTAGTGGTTACTGATGGTGAAGCCGTATAGTTGTTGAGACATGAGTATATGATAGCATCCGTGCTGATTTGAGAAGTAAGAGACACAGATAAGCCACACCTATTTTATTTTTATTCATTCTAATGTAATAATGAACTTTTTATCTTTGGTAAATTAGTAATTGCATTCTTTTTAAATAATTTGATTCGTAATTGTAACTACGGTTCATAGATTTAATTGCTCTTATATTCGAAAGATACATTTGCTTCCAAGAGCTTTTATATTTGAAGAACTTTGCTTTTAAGCTAGTTTTCATACGTTGTGGTTTCTATATAGCAATTTCGTTTTTTTATTGCACGTAAAGCCTGTGTAGTTGGTATATGTTATACTGACTCAGGTAAATAACTTTTATTGCGGCTAACTATTCGTGATTACGACTTGGTTGGTTTAATTAGCTTTAAGTTTTTATTAAGTGAAGAGTAGTGGGTAGTGGCTGTGTGCATGTATGAATCATACTAAATGAAACACTTTGTATTCCTTGCAAAATTTAATCCAAAAAGAGCTTCCTATAAAAGCATAACCGAGCGCTTTCGGCCTAAGCCATCATCAGTGTTACCTGAAAAATAAGTAGAAGAACCATTAACGGAAGTTAAGTGGCTGTTGTAAGATCTTTAGGCAGAAAATGATAAAATTGACAATGTTATATCAGGATTCTTAGAGTGTTGAAAATTTGAAAGGCATTAAAATAGGTGTGTAAGTTGAGAATGGTGCTTTTTTTCATTTTTTGCGTGAGTTTTTAGAGACAAAGGAAAATGGTAGAGGTTCTTTCACTTACTTGTCATTGGACCTGAAGAGCATATCAACGAAGAGAAAACAAACAACGCCAACAAGCAACGGTCAAATCACAATTAAAAAGTTAAAAGTCACATTTTAAAAAATAACATAATTAAAGGTCAATGCCTAAACCACGCTTTTCGTGGAACGACAAAATCGTTGTCGTTGAAGTTGACAGTCTTGACCAGCAGACTCTGAAGCCGCAGGAAATGAACCGAAAAATTTGCGATAAATTTAAATCTTGAAACTAAATGTTAAATTAATACAGATAGTTATTCTGGATACAAATAAAGTACCTAACTTTACAAAGTAAGTCTGGAGAACAGACTGGCTGACGCCAGGCTGGATGAGGCCAAAAGATGTGATCAATGTTATATAAAATAATTTTAGAGCATAAACGAGGACCTAAGAAGTTATTGTATTAAAAAAGAGAGAAAGTGCTTACTTGAATGAATAATAGTATATTTGAAACTAAAGTCAATTTTTTTTAAAATAGCTGCATTAAAGGCAGCTGATGTCTGCCCGACCAAATCTACGAAACTGCCCACCCCCCCTTTGTTGGGTTGCTAAAATTCCTATTTGACAATTGAAAATAAAACTTTTGTTAAAGGTATTTATAATCAGCGCAGTAGATATGGGCAAGACTAACCCCACCCATAATATGAGCTGTGAAGAGATAAAATAAATCAGATACTCTTGGTGGATAGCTATTAAAGAAAATGAAAGAAAGAAAGCACTAAATAAGTAATATGTGAACATAAAAGAACTTTAGTTAAGAAGTCTCCTGTGCAAAAGAATGTATTTAGATTAACCTGAGTATTCAGGCAATGGTTGTTCTGAAGCAGCTCGCTGTTGATCTCGATATTCTCCAAAAAGTCCAGTCTGTTGAAATTTTTTGATGAAATGCTATGTACGATTTTTGAGTTGGAATGAGAGCTATAACTATGGTTTTGGCAACCCAACAAAGGGGGGTCAGTCTCGTAGATTTAGTCGGGCTGATGTCTGCCTTTAATGCAGCTATTTAAAAAAAAATTGATTTTAGTTTTTTCTTTTCAAATATACTATTATTGATTCAAGTAAGCACTTTCTCTCTTTTTTAATACAGTAACTTCTTAGGTCATCGTTTATGCTCCAAAATTATTTTATATAACATTGATCACATCTTTTGGCCTCATCTAGCTTAGTGTCAGTGAGGCTGTTCTCCAGACTTACTTTGTAAAGTTAGGTACTTCATTTGTATCCAGAATACATACAGAATCTGTATTAATTTCACATTTAGTTTCAAGATTTAAATTTACCGCTAATTTTTCGGTTCACTTCCTGCGTCTTCAGAGTCTGCTTGTCAAGACTGTCAACTTCAACGACACATTTTGTCGTTCCACGAAAGCATGGTTTAGGCATTGTTCTTTAATTATGTTACTTTTTAAAATGTGACTTTTAACTTTTTAATTGTGATTTGACCGTTGTTTGTTTTCTCTTCGTTGATATGCTCTTCAGGTAAGTGAAAGAACCTCTACCATTTTCCTTTGTCTCTAAAAATTCACACAAAAAAGCACAATTCTCAACTTACACACCTATTTTAATGCCTTTCAAATTTTCAACACTCTCAGAATCCTGATATGACATTGTCAATTTTATATTTTTTTTCCTAAAGACAGCCACTTAGTTCCGTTAATGGGTGGTTCTTCTATTTACTTTTCAGGTAATACTGATGATGGCTTAGGCCGATAGCGCTCTGTTATGCTTTTATAGGAAGTCCTTTTTGGATTAAATTTTGCATGGAATACAAAGTGTTTCATTTAGTATGATTCATACATGCACACAGCCACTACTCTTCACTTAATTTAAACTGCAGTATGGCAGATTTTGCTGAAGGATACAGAAGACTGTCTTTGAGGAGGGCCACCACTCAAGTGGACATATGGTTCTTGAACAATTGTTTTAAGGAGGAGGTCACACCTAAGTTTGCCACAGTTGAAATTTACAAAAATGTTCCCCTTAAATATAAACACGATATTCAACTCAAACTCGTTAAATCCGAAATTTGTAAACGCTATGGTAGACTAGATTTGATCAATTGCCAACTAAAGAACAATTATGTTAACCAATTTGGTCTCGATTAGTTCTCTGATTTTTCCAATAGCGTCTCCGATGAGCTGTCAGATGCTAAAAATCTTAAATTTTCTAGAGTAAGGTCAAAACTAAATATTTTAATTAAACAAAAAAATCAATTCTAACTTACAAAGATTTAACTCTGCCTCTAAGAGTCTTAAATTTAAAATTTCTTGAAATAGTTAAGAATTTGACTGATACAGTTTTTGACTCGGATGAATTTAGGGCTTAAACATTGTTTGAAACCCTCGCTTTCTGAGGGCAATGTTTTGCAGTTCGCAGTTGAACTTGATATCTTGGTCGAACAAATCTCCAATGATACCAACATCAAAAACAGAATCCGCAATGATTTTCAGAATATTCTTTACAACACCAAAAAAAAACCTTCCACAATTTAATACTCGTAGTTCTAATGTTTACTTCAAAACTTTTAAAAAACTCAAGTTAAAAATATAAAATGAAAATCTTATTATTTCTAAAGCAGATAAGGGCAACTTGTTGTTCTCAGAAAGACAAATTACATCTCTAAAGTTGAGACATTCTTAGTCGACAATAGTTTTTCTCTTTTACCTAGCAACCCTTTTAACAGCTTCATAAGGAAAGTCACCAGATTCATCAAGCACTTTGGGGTGTCTTTTGAAGAAAATAATGCTAGAAAAAATCTAATTTCTAGCAATCCTACGATACCGAGGTTATATGGTCTACCAAAGATCCATAAAATAG
Source organism: Pissodes strobi (assembly GCA_016904865.1). Taxonomy (NCBI): domain Eukaryota; kingdom Metazoa; phylum Arthropoda; class Insecta; order Coleoptera; family Curculionidae; genus Pissodes; species Pissodes strobi. The sequence continues at coordinate 63,925 of JAEQML010041866.1, read as the reverse complement.
ATACACCTATCAGACCTGTGGTAAGTGTCACCAAAACACCTGTTTATTTCCTAGCGCAGTTTACATACAACTTAATTAAGGATATCACCAAGTTTACTCCTACATACTAGGTAAGTAATTCAATTTCTTTAAATTAATAAACTTAAGAATTTGCCACTTTCACAAAATTATATTATGGTCTCGTTTGATGTGTCCAACCTTTTTACTACGGTACCAAAAACAGAGGCAGTACAGCTTGTTAGTTGGTGACCTTGTAACTTTATGTAACGTTAACGATGAACAAAAAATTAATATATTATCTTTCCTTAACCTTTGTTTGTCTCAAATTTTTTTTCAATTTAACGATAAATATTATAAACAACCTGATGGCCTAGCAATGGGCAGCTGTCTTTCGCCTTTTTTGGCAGATGCCTTTATGAATAACTTAGGAAATATACACATAGTCACTCCTGACAATCGTGAAATCCTTCATTGGGTCCGTTATGTGGATGATTGTCTTTGTTTTCTGAACTGTGAAGTTCAGGGAGCCAATGCTCTTTTGGATAAGTTCAATATCATTCATCCAAACATCAAGTTTACGATTGAACTCGAGTCTAATAAAAAAAAAACTCAGTTTTCTGGACATTACTGTTCGTAGAAGTTTGGATGACCTTGATTTTGCTATTTACAGGAAGCCTTCCCAGATTGATCATACTATTTCTTATCTATCCCACCACCCTTGGCAGCACAAAATGGCAGCTTTTCATTGCTACGTCAATAGGCTACTCAATGTACCTCTGTCGAATAGGGAATACAACAATGAAGTGAACATAATCAAACAGATCGCCTTTAACAACCAATTTGGCCCCAGTCTTGTTGATAACTGTAATTGCGGCCGGTCCTTGCCCGACCTGTTGTTATTTGCTGCTACTTTTATACGTTAGTTTTGGTGGTTTTATCGCGATTTAAAATTTGCAAATATACTTATTAATCTATGTTTAGTCCTTTAAACAGTGTAAAGATATAGTTTGCTGCGAATTCTACTTATTAGTGGGTTTCTACGGCCTCCACGCCACCAGTTTGCCGAGTTTGTGTTTTGGTTTTTTTTTGTGGATCTGCCTGGGAACGAACAAACTGCATGAATGGCGCCTTCCAACAATAAACTGCCGAGATGTTCTCATTGTGAAAAATCGATTAGAGGTAATTCTCCATCCATATCATGTCGTCTATGTTTTTCCTGGTATCACAAGGGATGCTCTGGCCTTACCACCCCAGAATTCGACAAGCAAGCCTCTTTGTTTAATAAAAACAAAGATACAACTTGGGCATGCAATTCCTGTTCTGAAAGTCAGTCTACAAGCAAACAGAATCATAACCGTACTACTCGGTGCTCTATCGGTCCAGCTGCTGAACTTGTCGAGGATATGTCCGTGGTAAATGAATTATCAGACAATGGAGGTCGGAGTCAGGTATCATTAAATGATATTATGGAGAAATTGTTGCATATTGAAAGGCAATATACAAATTTATTGGCGAAATATGAAGACCAAGTGAGAATAAATGCTGAAATCAGGTCGGAGATTGCTGATATCAGGCAGAAAATTCCAACTGGTGGGTTAACCGAAAACCAGCCTCAGAAATACACAGAACAACATAGTAACGACATACTGCAGGAGGTTTTTCAAAGACAATCACGCATGAATAACGTAATGATTTTTAACTTTAAACTTGATGTAGATACTCCTGACTTAGTCCAAATATCCTCATTACTCTCCAGCAACGGATCTCGTCAAATTCAAGCCGCAAGTATTGCGACTGTCGGTAAGCCTAATCGCAACGGATACAGACCCATAAAGGTAACCTTGCCAAATAGCAACGATGTGTCGTTTTTGTTGAAAAATCGTAAAAAGTTTGTTGATAGCCACCAAATCTATATTGAAGCTGACCAGTCTCCAGCGCAGTTAAGAGAACTTCTGGATTTGAAAGGACAGTTAAGAGATCGGCGCAGCAAAGGCGAGGATAATTTGGTCTTAAGATACGTTAATGGAATTCCAACCATAACATCAAAAAACTCTCATCCCCTAATGCGGGAATCCGAGATGTAATAACCTGTGCTTATCAAAACGTCCGAGGACTTCGCACTAAATCACACACTTTCTATACCAATATTGCCTCTTCTGAATGTGATATTGTGGCAGTTACTGAGTCCTGGCTTCAACCTGACATCCTCGACTCGGAGCTCTTCTCAGATTCCTATATAGTCCATCGTCATGACCGAAGCTTTGAGAGGACACACCAATCTAGGGGTGGTGGTGTCATGCTTGGCGTCCACAAAAGGCTCAGCACCGAACTACTTGATGTCTCATGTGTCACAAACAGGATACCAAATGTGGACTTTTTAGGATGTAAGATTACATTTAACTATTATATATTTTTCGTTTTTATAGTTTATATTCCTCCTTCCATAACCAACGCTGTAGTAGAATTGTTTTTGAGTTACTTTCATCAACAGGTATAATGCTACATAAAAACGTTATCTTTCTTGGTGATTTCAATGTTCCGTTATTTTCAGCCGCAGGTTCCACTAATGCAAAACATAAATGCTTACTTAACCTTACTGATTTTCATAATTTTAAACAATTTAATACCGTTTTAAATTCTAATAATCGTATTCGTGATTTCGTTTTCTCCAATACCGAAATATCTCTCACGCGTAATGATGTGCCATTTGTTCTAGAAGATTTACATCACCCTGCCCTGGTCTTTGATCTGACAGCGGCGCTGCCTCAAAGAAACGATCTTCCTGTGAACAGAGCCACAACCAGACAGTTTAATTTTCGTAAAGCCAATTTTCCTGATCTTTATAATTCAATGATTGTTGCTGATTGGACTTCTGTTACTGAGTCCACCAATCCTGTTGTAGCGTGCGAAGCATTCTATGAAATCTTAAATAATCAAATCTCTAGATTTGTCCCTCCCAAGGTACCCAGAAAAAGGAAGTTTCCACCCTGGTTTACTAAGGGGATTATCACCAACATTTTCAAAAAAGAAAAAGTACGTAGTCTTTTATCAACTAATAAGTCTTTATTATTGCTTCAGGAATTTAAGTCGCTACGTAGTTTAATAAAAACACAAGCCCATCGGGCGTACATGGATTTCATTAGCAATGCTGAGTCGAATATAATTACCGACTCCACGAGTTTCTGGTCGTTTGTGCAGAGCAAGAAAGTGCATGCTGGTATTCCTGCTACTATGAGATATGCCAACACCTCCTTTCAGGGGCCTGCCAATATTGTTTCTGCTTTTGCAAGCTACTTTATGACTGTCTATAAGTCCTCTGAGGGGGCCGAAGAAATTTATCTTGATTCATTGGATTGCTCTGAGGTTATTAATACCCCGACTATTTCTCCTGAAGATGTTACGTCTGCCTGTAAAAAATTAAAAAATAAAGTCACGTCCGGCTCTGATGGAGTTCCAAGCTATTTTGTGAGGGACTGCTCCTTTGTTTTGAGTCATCCTCTTGCACATATTTTTAATCTAATTTTAAAGCATGGCATTTTCCCTGACATCTGGAAGATTGGTAGAATTATCCCTATACATAAGAAATACGACCCAACTCACGTTGAAAATTATCCCGGCATTTCCTTGTTATGCAACTTTTCTAAGTTGTTCGAAATAATCTTGCAAAAATTTTTATTCTCAAAAACTCAAAGTAAAATATCAATCTAATAGCATGGTTTCTATCCGGGGAGGTCATGTACGACAAATCTTTGCAGTTTTTCATCTTATGTTTGTGATGTTCTCGACGAGAGAGGCCAAGTAGACGTAATCTACACCGATTTCCAAAAAGCATTTGACCAAGTCGATCACTATATTCTACTCAGAAAGTTATTTAGTCAATTTGGATTTTCTCGTGGTCTGATAGACGTATTAAGGTCTTATCTGGTGGGCAGGCGGCTGTTTATCGAGATTGAGGGTTTCAGATCAGAATTATTTGTTCCGACTTCTGGAGTGCCCCAGGGGTCCAACTTGGGACCACTTTTGTTTGCTTTGTTTATAAATGACCTGATTACTCAAGTTGTTTGCTATATACTAGCCTATGCTGATGATTTGAAAATTTTCCTCAAAATTGATACCATTGCTGACTGTGCAGTTCTTCAGTCGAACATCAATACTGTTGGTCGGTGGTGTAAATTGAATAAGTTAAACCTAAACACATCGAAATGCAATGTTGTTTCCTATGATAGAGTCAGGGAGCCACTGTTCTTTGACTATGCTATTGACACAACAATCTTAAATAGGCTATTATGCGTAAAAGATTTGGGTGTGGTGTTTGACCAGAGATTTTCTTTTATCCCACATATCGACCAGATGGTTAGTTGTGCATCTAGATCGTTGGGTTTTATTTTAAGAAACTGTAAGCATTTCTGCCAAATATCTACATTCAAACTCTTGTATTGCGCGTTTGTTAGATCCAAATTGGATTACGGTGCTGTTATATGGTGTCCTATTTATGAATGTCACAGATATTCAGTCGAGTCTGTTCAGAGAAGGTTCTTAAAATATTTAATGTTTAAGGAGGACGGAATTTATCCTGAGCGTGGTAGTGACCAAAATGTTATTCTGTCCAGATTCAATGAAGTTTCTTTGTGTCTGCGTCGAACCCGCCAGTCAGTCACTTTTCTATATAAACTATTACATGGCAGAATCGATAGTCCGGATTTACTCCAACAGATTAATTTCCATGTTCCTCGTATGGGTGCTAGATATCATTCTTCCTTTTCCCTGTCTCGTGCCAGATCAAATGTATTGTGTCTGAATCCTATTAATAATATGTGCGATAATTTTAATAAAATCTCCTCTTTCTGTGACATCAATTTTGATAATTTATCAACAATACTTGGGCATCTTCAATCTATGTGATGCGTCTGGTTATAGTTTAGAGTCAATTAACTTTAAGTTTATTGTGTTATTTCTTAATCTTGTTAATTAGTTTCTCTCTTCTTAGTATTAGTTTAAATGTATACTGTTTCAATGAAAATATTCCTGTAATTAGTTTTGAATTTCTTGTAATTGGGCTTCGGCCTGTTAGAAGTGTATCACTAAATAAATAAATAAATAAATAAATAAATAATCTGATCACTAAAACTAAACTTAAGAAACTGCGAAAGGAACTCTTTCACGGCTTGTTGGACAATACATCTAAAAAAATACTTCTCGATTCCTTTTTTTAACATTCAAACAAATGAAAATATTTCTAAAACAATTCGCCAATTTGTCAGTAATTGTTTTATTTCGTTTAAAAATAAGAATCAATTACAAACATTTCTAAACAATACGAAAGATAAAATAGATGCCCTCTCGAAAAGTGTAATCTATAAATTGTCATGCAATTCTTGTGAGGGCACCTACATTGGCAGAACTTGCAGGCCATTAAGAGTCTGCATCAGTGAACATATAAATAGGAATAACTCTTCTTTTGGAGAACATTTACACAATTATAACCATACTCTTAGCCCTCATTCCAACTCAAAAATCTTACATAGCATTTCATCAAAAAATTTCAACCGACTGGACTTTTTTGGAGGATATCGAGATCAACAGCGAGCTGCTTCAGAACAACCATTGCCTGAATACACAGATTAATCTAAATAGATCATAAATTCCTTTGCACAGGAGACTTCTTAACTAAAGTTCTTTTGTGTTCACATATATAAATCTTACTTATTTAGTGCTTTCTTTCTTTCATTTTCTTTAATAGCTATCCACCAAGAGTATCTGAGTTATTTTATCTCTTCACAGCTCATATTTTGGGTGCGCTGATTATAAATACCCTTAACAAAACTTTTATTTTCAATTGTCAAATACGAATTTTAGCAACCCAACAAAGGGGGGGGGGCAGTCTCGTAGAATTGGTCGGGCTGATGTCTGCCGTTATTGTAGCTATTTTTTTTTTAAATTTGACTTTAGTTTTTTCCTTTCAAATATACTATTATGCATTCCAGTAAGCACTTTCTTTCTTTTTTAATACAACTTCTTAGGTCATCGTTTATGCTCTAAAATTATTTTATATAACATTGATCACATATTTTGGCCTCATCTAGCTTAGTGTCAGCCAGTCTGTTCTCCAGATTTACTTTGTAAAGTTAGGTACTTCATTTGTATCCAGAATAACTATCTGTATTAATAAAATTTAACATTTAGTTTCAAGATTTAAATTTACCGCTAATTTTTCGGTTCACTTCCTACGTCTTCAGAGTCTGCTTGTCAAGACTGTCAACTTCAACGATACATTTTGTCGTTCCACGAAAAGCGTGGTTTAGACATTGTCCTTTAATTATGTTACTTTTTAAAATGTGACTTTTAACTTTTTAATTGTGATTTGACCGTTGCTTGTGGGCGTTGTTTGTTTTCTCTTCGTTGATATGCTCTTCAGGTCCAATGACAAGTAAGTGAAAGAACCTCTACCATTTTCCTTTGTCTCTAAAAATTTACCCAAAAAATTACAAAAAGCACCATTCTCAACTTACACACCTATTTTAATCCCTTTCAAATTTTCAACACTCTCAGAATCCTGATATAACATTGTCAATTTTATAATTTTCTTCTCAAAGGTCTTACAACAGCCACTTACTTCCGTTAATGGGTGGTTCTTCTACTTACTTTTCAGGTAATATTGATGATGGTTTAGGCCGAAAGCGCTCTGTTATGCTTTTATAGGAAGTCCTTTTTGGATTAAATTTTGCATGGAATACAAAGTGTTTCATTTAGTTTAAGTTTCTATATCAATATCTAACCTTAATATAATTCAGTATTAGGTTGGAAAACTGATCTCAGCTTTTGATAATTAGTAAGTTGCTGTAGATTTTGTATTTTTTTCCTGATTACATTTTATAGATTTACTGTGGTATAATCATTATTGTAATAACCTAGCCTAAGAACTTCAATAGCAGGACACCTGCTCCTTTTATATTTATTAACAACATTATCAATAAACGTGGACATTGCTTTAAAAATTTAGTTTTTTTTGTTGTCTAATACCGCATTACCTACTTGCAAACCTATTTATAAATTTATTTAGTTATTGAGAAGTGGTACCTAGGACATCAAAGGCAGTTAGCAGTTCAACTGGTGGAGAGCTGCTGGCACCCTTAACCGAACTCCATCTCTCACTGAGCACTCTCACTGTGAGGATTTGCACACTATCCTCAACTACCTCTTCTCATATAACTAATTTCTGTTTACTGGTCTTGAACTTGTTTGATTTTTTATTGTTCTTATTATTTTAATATTTTTTTATATCAACTATAACCTTACTCTCTGCTATTAAACAGAGAAAGAGTGTGGCAGTGTAATTAATTACAGAGATATACCAGACTTCTCTTGATTTTCTATGACTTATTTCAACAGATTACATGATAATGCTTATACTTCTACCATTAGGTATTTGATGGAATTACGCGATAAACCAAATAAAACTTCAAGTTTATATTTGTGAGCCTAATTGGGGACGTGTATAATACATTAAATAGGATATTAATTACATAAAATCTATTCAAACAGGATCAAATTATTATACTGGCTTTAATTTCAAGTTTAATACTGAGTCTCACGTGATACAGTACAGCGCTCCATATTGTAATGTGGTTTGTGTTTGTATACTATATTGATCCACATAAGGAACTGGGTGCTAATTTATACACAATATGAACAAAATTTAACCTGAAGATAACACATTTAGTCTTTGTTTAAAATAAAATAGTTTAACCATAGGATCTAGATCTAAATCAAATTACTATAACCTGAAGCATTGACCAATTACACAAAGACATTTACTGCTTATGGGAGACTTTACCGCTCCTATAAACTAGAGCCATCTATGAAAATTTGCTTTAGTTAAAGGGTTCAATAATTTTTAATAGATGGCGAGTTTTGCCTCATTTTTATAATTCTCAAAACAATTCTTGGAAAATACGCATCGCGTTCGTTGCGACATTGTTTATACAGTAAAAAACAATGGTTGCGACGAGTAGGAATGTTGCACTGTTGCCATATTGTGCAAGCAAACTAGTAAAATTTGAATTGTAATATTATTTCATATCATATCGGGCTGACGATAACTTTTGAACAGAATGTTATCGACATTATATTAAAATTATATTAAAATTTTACTGAAATGTCAGATGTCTTTATGAAGTGAAAACTTCTTCAGGCGCGTTTTGCATTTTTTTTGTGCGAGTTGAATGAGACCGAGCCGTCACGCTCAAATATGTAACGTCATGGGGGCCCACCTTAGATCATACGGGGGGGACCTTGGCTTTAATTTAAGGGGTGATTTTTGGGGTTAAAACCGTTCCCGTATATGTAGAGGGCTGAAATTTTCAGGGGATGTAGCCGGGGTAAAAAGAATGTCATGGACGAAAACGGGGCCCTGTATCCCCCCATTTGGCCAGGGGAGGGGGGAGAAGGAAAACTTAAATAATTAATTTCAGGAGAACGGGAAGAGGTACGGGGTCGAAATTTTTATGGTAGGTGCGCCTCATGGGGGGCCACCAATTTAAGGGGGGATTTGGGAAAAAAGTATGTATCTCTGCAACGAAGGCTCGGATCGAAATTCTGACAAACGATGACCTCCGCTTGTTGAAGTTTTCACTTCTATAACACAATTTTTTTTATATCTTCAGGGTTTGGATAATTTACTTATTTCCTAACTCGTATGGAGCGCATTTAGAGAGTCCCGATAAGCTTTTTAAGGTCGGCACTTTCCCGACACATCATTGTTTTGTACTTGCTTACTAACATTTAGTAATATTTATTTAGAGGCGATGACCAAAGAGATCACAATCGAAATAAACATTCAGGTATTTATAGAATTATGTATGTTAGATAATGCAGGCGAGTGTAGGTGAAAAATATATATTTAGTACTGAAATTTGAAAGTTTCACCAAAGTATATTCGGGATCGAGTTCAGGATATTAATTACTTCGGGAGGCTAAATGAAAAGTGATTCAATTGTTCAGTTACTTTATATAAAACACGATCCAGTCCAAGCCTATATACATGTTGTTCGGTGTTAACGGGACTTCCCTTATGTTTTAATATGCAAATATTAGATCTTTTAGAAATAGGGTTTTATGGTTTAATGATCAACGAACGTGCAAAAGTTCCATCATATTCATTAGATCTCGCTTAAAATTACTAGATCTAACGAAATTTCATCAGCTCTGGCAACTGGAAAGCTTCTTTTGATCTGTTCACTTCATTAACGCGTGTACACGGCGTAAAGATGGTTTGTTCGGTTGTTTGATACAAATTGTGTTGCTGTCCAATATTAGATTAGGTGCTGTCCAGTGTTAGGAGGAATTCCCTTATCTTTTGCAACCAAATACTTTGACATGTGGAAATTATGTTTGCTTTGCGCACGTGTTAGGATGTTAAGAACATTATTTTTTTACTAGCGTTTACAAATAAAACACGAAATCTTTTGGATACGTATGTAGTTTTGAAGTAAAAACTTCTTTAGGCGCGCTCAGCACTTTTTTCTTGTGGGGGTTGAATGAGACAGAGACGTCACCCTCTGCCGTCACGCGTCACGCTCGGAAATGTAACGTAACGCTCCTTCTATATTCGGTATTGAATTATGTTGTCATCACGCGTCACGCTCGGAGCCGTCACGCTCGGATATGTATGTAACGCTTTCATAATTTTATTGAAGTTTTCACTTCTATCGTGTGGTCGGTCTTGAGCACACACAAGTTTTGGTAGTAAAAACTTCTTTAGGCGCGCTCAGCACTTTTTTGAAGTGAAAACTTTTTCAGGCGCGTTTTGCGTTTTTTTGGGGGGGTTGAATGAGACCGAGACGTCACGGTCGGATATGTAACGTCACGCGTCACGCTCCTTCTAATGGCATGTTCCCGTATAGGTAGAAGGCCGAAATTTTCAGGGGATGTAGCCGGGTTAAAAAGAAGATCCTGGACGAAAATGGGACCCCGTACCATACTCCGTTCGGCCAGGGGAGTGGGAGAAGGAAAAACTTAAATAATGAATTTCAGGAGAACAGGAAAACTACGGGGTAAAAATTTTTATGGTAGGTGCGTCCCATGGTGGTCTACCTTAGACCATAAGGGGGGATCGGGCCGCTAATTTAAGAAGGGATTTTTGGGGAAAACCGTTCCCGTATAGGTAGAGGGCTGAAATTTTCAGGGGATGTGGCCAGGGTAAAAAGATCCTGGATGAAAACGGGACTCCGTACCCTCCAGTTGTTTGGCCAGGGGAAGGGGAGAAGGAAAAGCTTAAATAATTAATTTCGGGAGAACGGGCAGAGATACGGGGTCGAAAAAATGGTAGCACGCGCCCCAGGGCGGGCCACCTTAGGCCATACGGAGGAGACTGGGGCTCTAATTTAAGGGGGGATTTTGGGGGAAAACTGTTTTTTCGCCCATATATCTGCAACTAAGGCTTGGATCGAAATTCTGACAAACGATGACCCCGCTTGTTGAAGTTTTCACATCTATCGTGTGGTCTTAAGCACACACAAAATTTGTTTTGAAATATTTTGCATCGTATCTAGAGACCTTATTTTAGGAGCTAGAGAAAAACTTTAAATACAAAAGTTGGAGGTTTTGTGTGTTATAAACAAAATTGGTGTGTGCTTAAGACCGCACGACAGGAGTGAAAACTTCAACTAGCGAGGTCATCGTTTGTCATAATTTCGATCCGAGCCTTCGTTACAGAGATATGGGCGAAAAACGGTTTTCCCCTTAAATTAGAGCCCCGGTCCCCCGTATGGTCTAAGGTGGCCCCCTATGGAGCGCACCTACCATAAAAATTTCGACCCCGTACCTCTTCCCGTTCTCCCGAAATTAATTATTTAAGTTTTTGCTTCTCCCCCCTTCCCGTAGCCAAATGTGGGGGGGAGGTTACGGGTTCCCGTTTTCGTCCAGGATCTTCTTTTTACCCCGGCTATATACCCTGAAAATTTCAGCCCTCTACCTATACGGGAACATGCCAGTAGAAGGAGCGTTACGTTACGTATCCGAGCGTGACGCGTGACGGCTCGGTCCCATTCAACCCCCACAACAAGAACGCGAAACGCGCGTAAAGAAGTGTTCACTTCAAAAATACAAACAACGGTCGCAAAGTGACATGGTGACAACATAATTTTTTAAAATAAAACACCCTGTATAATATTATTAGTTATGTGACGACCACAAAGGAAGTTCTCACGGAAACTGTAGAGCTAGCAACTTCATGCGAACTTATAAATATACCTAATTATTGTATTATTATTCATTCTTTTCATATTCTCGAGCTTGTAACGTGTTAAATAAATATTTTTAAAAACACAGTTTCTGCTTTGCGAAACATAACTGGCGCAGTCGTTCGGATAGTTGCAGTTTTTCCTATCGAAGTTTCACGGCATCGGGTCCGATTCGTTCGCGAAAAACGTAGTTTTCAATCTTTTGGCAACTAAGAAAAAACCTCTTCGCATCGCAGCCGCAACCCACAGGCGAGAAAAAGAGAAGAATCATCCCGTGCAGACAGGATCTTGGTAAGTCAAGTATTTTCCTGTTTTTCACATTTTTCCCCGTATAGGAAACCTCTATTTTTAAATTTTCTTTTCTGATAAAGAAGTAAATTGTAATCTAATTTAAGGCAACCATTATTAGTTTTAGAAAGTGAGACATTTATTTTATTTGAATGAATATTATTGATATTTATTTCCACTGTTGACACTATTACAATTTAGATACGTATTTATGAGCATTAACCGAACCGCAGGCGAGGTTGATAATCTAATTAAAGATTTTTTTGAGAAATTAACTCTTAAAACTCCTAAAAACATGCCTGATACGGAACCGCAGGTTCAAACAGGATCGAATTTAAATATGCTGAAAATGTATATTGATATAGTACCAAACTATGACGGCGATGAAAATACGCTGGCGAGCTTTTTATGATCATGCGATTTTTTATTTAAAAATTTTGATAAGGGTGATGTTATTTTAAAAGATTATTTAGTTAGGGTAGTTCAAAATAAACTTATCGGTAGAGCACAATTATTAGTAGGTTGTCGTCCTAAGTTAAATTCATGGGATTTAATAAAAAATGCGTTGTCAAGTACTTTTGGCGATAATCGAAATATTGAATGCTTAGAGCAGGATCTTTTTATGGCTAGACCTAACAAAAATGAACATCCTTTAGAGTTTGGTAGGAGATTACAGGTTTTAAGAAGTCAACTTGCACAAAAAATAAGCTCTGTGTCCACAATTTCTAGAGAGGCTAAGATTATATATTTAAATCAATATGAAAATCTTTCCTTAAGAACATTTATTCGTGGTTTAACAGGTCATGTTCAAAGCATCATTAGATTAAGAAATCCCACTAGCCTCGAAAGCGCAATGACATTTGTACAGGAAGAACACAACTTTCAATATACTCAAAATATATATAAAAATACAGTGACGCAGTCACCTACTCAAAATTGGTTCGGAAACCAACAAAGGCAGTTAACTAGATTACCATATTTTCAACCTAGGACAAACTCGGCATTAATAAATGCGAATAGCCGTCGATTTCAACCTCAACAACAGTTTAACAGATTTCCCTGTCAACCAATTAACGTACAACCACGACCAGTAGGAGTGCGACATTTCCCAACTAATCGTCAGGTATTCGGACCACCTAAAAATGTGTTTAGAATAACACGCCAAGTTCCTATTAACAAACCCGAGCCTATGTCAACAACCTCTAGAAACCCTACCATTTACGCTAGACAACCCTCCTTCCAAAATAGCCAAACTAATCATTTTCAAACAACAGGACCTCGAAATTTTGTCGCCGAAGAACTTTACCAAATTGACGACCAACAAAATCAAGAAATTTTGGAAACGGAAGAAAACGCTGTTGCTCTAATGCCGCAGGCAAATTTAGACAACGATGTCGACTATAATTACGACGACATTTATATTAACCCCGAAAATGAGCATGCAAGTGAAAATATTTATGATTTTAACGATATTAGTAACGACGAAAATTTTATACGGACAGGCCTGTTGCAAAACAAAACATAACAATGGCCGAGATGCATACCGAATTTACAAGTAATTTACCATATATAGAAATTAAAAAACCACCAATGAAATTACTTATAGACACGGGTTGTTCTCAATCACTATTACGTCCCGCTCTTGCGCAAAAATATTTTGCCGAAAAGATATTTACGTCCCCCACAAAAATAAGAACAGGTATAGGTGAAAAATTAGTTCAATTTAAAGCTCGTATTCCAGCACCTTCTGAGCTAAAATCTAATGAAAATATAATTTTCACTCTTTTTGATTTCCATCCGTATTTCGACGGTATACTAGGACTTAACGAAATTCAAAAATTTAATTTTCTTATTGACCGCAAAAATAAATGCATTAAAAACGAGGTAACCACTGTTCCCATACTGTATCCGCATTCGCAGAATGTAGTGTATACAATTTCTGTTAATTCTCACGAAATTGTCGCAGCCCAGGTGTTTACGATGGCGACATCATAATACCTGAATGTTACGTAGGAAATCTGTTTTTTCCAGAAACTTTAACAACTGCAAAACAAGGTCTTGCAAAAACTGAAATATTTAATTTTACCGATAAAAATGTAACTATAAACCTTAAGGAAGCTTTAAATGTGATTCCTTTCCCAGACGCGAAAAAAGATAGCTTTGAATTTTATCATATAGAGCATTTGTTACCTAACACCGTTCTTAATAAAGATAATGATATTCCAAACTTAATACGTGTCGAGCATTTAAATTCTGAAGAACGTAATTTAATAACTAAGCTTTGTCGCGAATTTTCTGACATTTTTTATAATGAAGGCGAAAAACTAAGTTTTACAAACCAAGTAAAACACGATATAAAAACCACAGATGAGACTCCAATTTTTACTAAGTCCTACAGGTATCCTTTTATCCATAAGGAAGAGGTACAAAGGCAAATTAATAAAATGCTAGAGGACGGTATTAATAGACCCAGTCAGAGTCCATGGTCCAGCCCTATTTGGATCGTTCCCAAAAAAACTAGACGCGAGTGGCAAACCAAAATGGCGCATAGTAACCGATTTTAGGAAGGTCAACGAAAAAACGATAGAGGACCGATACCCTCTTCCAAATATCACGGATATTTTGGATAAATTAGGCCGCTGTCAATATTTCTCTGCTTTAGATCTTGCCGCAGGCTTTCATCAAATAGAAATGAACCCCAAGTCAATTCCAAAAACCGCGTTTAACGTCGAAAATGGCCATTATGAGTACGTACGCATGCCATTTGGGCTAAAAAACGCGCCCGCGGCCTTCCAACGGGTTATGGATAACATTTTAAAAGGCCTATAAGGGACAAATTGTTTAGTTTACATGGACGATATTATCATTTTTTCCGCAAGTCTAGAGGAACACATAAAACATTTAAAACTAGTCTTTAAACGTCTAAGAGAAGCGCGATTTAAAGTACAGTTAGATAAATCCGAATTCCTTAGGAAGGAGGTAGAATTTTTAGGGCACGTTATCACGCCAGATGGAATTAGGCCAAACCCGAAAAAAATAGATGCAATTCAAAAATTCCCAATTCCGAAAAGTGCTTCTTGCATTCTTGGGACTTTTGGGATATTATAGGCGTTTTATACAGAATTTTGCAAAACTAACCAAACCTTTTACAAAATGCTTGAAAAAAGGCGAAACTATCGAGCACACATCTGAATTTATCGAAACATTTGAACTATGTAAAAATATCCTCTGTAATGACCCAGTTCTACAATATCCGGACTTTGAAAAACCCTTTCTTTTGACAACAGATGCCTCTAACTTCGCAGTCGGTGCTGTTTTAAGTCAGGGTAAGATAGGTAATGACCTACCCGTGGGATACGCGTCCCGTACCCTAAACCCAGCGGAAGTTAATTACAGTACCATAGAGAGAGAGTTATTGGCAGTAGTATGGGCCACCAAATACTTCAGGCCATATTTATTTGGAAGAAAATTCACAATAATAACGGATCATAAACCACTCCAATGGTTATTCAATTTAAAAGAACCAAGTTCGCGCTTGGTAAGATGGCGACTAAAACTCGAGGAGTATGATTATGATATTGTATATAAGAAAGGAAAGCAGAACACGAACGCAGACGCCTTATCAAGAATTGAAATAAATATGATGGAAAATGAGTCAGTTGTTGGAAACCCCGGAGATGTCGACAACGATATTAACCAGTATTTGCAAGAATTGCAAAACAAGCCCCAGACAACTAAAGAAAAAGAAGTCATTAGCGAAATATTCGATCTAAACTCACCTCCAACTTTCCAAACAACCAGTAGTTTAGACTTACCCAACGAACGTGAATTAGAGGAGAATGAAACGATACATTCGTCAAGGGAAGACCCAATTCTCAATATACCTATCACGGAAAATCCGGTAAACTATTATACGAATCAAATTGTTTTTACCCAGAAAAACACAGGTTCTTACCATGTGGTAAGAGCATCACCTTTCGAGACAAAAAATCGTAAAACTGTCAATCTTTCTAATAACTTTGAGGAAGAAATAATAAAGTTTTTTAAAGATTACGTCGAACCCAAGAAAATGTACTGCTTATATGTCCAAAAATCCGAAATCGAGCTATTACCTAAAATATCTGTACTTCTTACCAACACATTCAAAAACCATTCATATCGGTTAACTTTCTCTAATTCTATGTTAAATGATGTTACTAGTGAAGAGCGGAAAAAAGAGCTAATTAAACACTATCACGAAAAAACTTGTCATCGTGGAATAAACGAAGTTCTAGCTGATTTGAAACGATTATATTTTTGGCCCAACATGAAAACTGACATAATAGAATATATTAATGATTGCGAGATATGTCAACAGGCAAAATATGATAGGCATCCGCCTAGAATCAAATTTGCCCTAACAGCAACTCCATCAGAACCACTAGAAGCTTTACATATAGACACCTTTCAAATTTTGAACACGAAATTTTTAACCATCATTGATGTATTTTCCCGGTACGCCCAAGTATACCCCTTGGAACCAATATGCAGTGCTGAGACAGTCTTAGATCAGTTAATTAATTTTATGACCCATTTTGGAATACCACAGTCAATTACTTGTGACAATGGCCCAGAATTTAAAACATCTTTGTTAGCTGATTTTTGCAAACTACATAAAATAAATCATCATTTTACTACACCCGGAAACCCTAACAGCAATAGCCCCGTTGAACGGCTTCATTCAACTCTTGTAGATAACTTCCGTGTAATGCGTTTAAAAGACCCAAAATTAAGCATAAAGAAAGCAATGCAATATTCAGTGCTAGGCTTAAATTCGGCAGTTCATAGTGTTACCAAACAAAAACCGTTTGATATTATAAATGGACGCCTAAAAGCAATTGACCCTTTTGACCTAACAGACGAACTAATATTGAATAAATTTATTATTGATAGACGCGAACGTTTAAAACATTTATATAATCATATTCATGAGACATCCCTAACTGCGAAAACACACGTAATCGAAAAAAGAAACGAACATCGCGTAGATCCGCCCACGCACGCCGAAGGTTCTAAGGCTTATATAAAAAATAAAAGCGCAGCTCGAAATAAAGCTAAACCACGGCATATAAAAACGGTAGTTAAAAAGAATCTACCAACAAAAATTAAAACCCATAAAAATAAACTTGTCCATAAATCACAAATAAAGAGACCCTCAACTAATAAGCGCTCTCTTCCACAGGACAAGGATAAGGACAATAACCATGACACTGACCAACCCCAACCAGGTTGCAGTTATACTCGTGATGATAGCGGCTCTGACTCATAGCAGCGATATCAAATTCACTGAAATAAAATCTCCTTTATTTCCCTTTAATTTAGGTATGACTAGAATAGTAGAAAATAAGCATACTTTTATACATTATATTGACGTAGGTCCTTTAGCTAATCAATTAAATAATCTTGAACATTTTTATAAAATTATAGAATTAAACCTAGAGACAACATATGCTAGAAATAGTGCTTCTGCAATCTTGCGCAATCTTCTGATGCATGCAGAACATTTAATTAATAATGTTAGGATTAAGCTTAATAATATTTCACCGCATAAGCGATCTAAAAGAGGTCTTTTAAATATCGTGGGTAAGGTTAACAGGTGGCTTTTTGGGAACTTAGATAGTGACGACGGAGAAAGGTATGACAAAGCAATTTTGTCTTTGGCAAACAATCAGAATTCTGTTAATCACGAAATGTCTCTTCAAATATCCCTCACTAAACAATTAATCAGTAACTATAATAAAACAATTTCTCAATTAGATGCAAATCAAAAATTGATAAAAAGCAAGTTACTGCAGTTTCAGTATAACGTAAATCAAACCTTAGATGACATTTCAGCATATTTAAGAGCTCAAAATACTCTCGATCAGATCATCCTAAACAGCCAAAATTTAATTACCTTCTTAGACAATATTGAGAATGCGGTTATGTTCGCTAAACTAAATACGTTGCATAGTTCAGTAATCTCTGCATTTCAATTAAATGAAATCATAAACTACTTGGTGAATACATACGATAATAAAAAAATTGTAAATTTTAAAAATATAATTTCGTATTATCAAATTTGTGGTCTCCAAGTAAGCTTTTCTAATAGTAAGATTATATTCGCTATACATTTTCCAATCTTACTTAATGAGGTTTTCGATACTTTTCACCTCATCCCAATTCCTTTGAACCAATCGATCATAATTCCGAATTATCCCTACCTAATACTTGGCTTGAATCAAATTCAAGAAGAACAAGAAGAGTGCCCGCAAATCGAAGATGTCTACATATGCCAAAATCGATTGAAAACTCTGTTTACGAATTGCATCGTCTCGATGATCCGGTATGCTGAAAACCAAAACTGCCAAGCGGAAAAGGTTCAATTACAACACCCAATAGTAAAAGCCATTACCAGCAAACACATACTAATTATACCTGCGGAGGAACAATTAAAAGTCTTCGAAAAATGTGAAATAAATGGAGGATACGTCCTTGTTTCCACGCCAAAAATGGTAGAGATACCAGTCGGCTGCCAAATAAAAATTTTGGACTACCACTTTATCAATAAAGAAGACGAAGTTAAGGAAGTTCCGCTTAGCTTACCTGAGATTAAAATGCCCGAAGAAAACACGCATTTTCTAAAGCAAGAGCTCATCCAACTTGAATCAATCGATCTGGACGAAATACATCGGCTGAAAGAAAAATCAATGCTCCTGAGGACCCCCAGAAAAATGGGATATCCACCCAGTCGGATGGAGTTTTATCAGCATCATCCTTTCACTTGGAATAATAGGAGTAGTCCTTTGGATCGGCCTGAAAATCTATATACAAAGAACCCGGAAGAGGACTGCCAATCAACCCGATGAATCCAACCTATGAAACATTCATCCCTCATGTTTCACTCTTCGGCGGGAGGAGTTATGTGACGACCACAAAGGAAGTTCTCACGGAAACTGCAGAGCTAGCAACTTCATGCGAACTTATAAATATACCTAATTATTGTATTATTATTCATTCTTTTCATATTCTCGAGCTTGTAACGTGCTAAATAAATATTTTTAAAAACACAGTTTCTGCTTTGCGAAACATAATTTATTTAAATAGATATATCTTTTCCCAAATAAGTACAAAAAATAAATGGCGAGAAAAAAATAAACCAAATGTTACCATGTAACATGGTATTCTATTTAAAAAAAATGATGCTAGGATTTTGACACTTTACGATTGTCGCTCAGCTTTTTGATATTTGCATAAGGTATGTATTACATAAAAAACCTCCAACTTGTGTATTTCAAGTTTTTCCTTAGCTCCTAAAATAAAGCCTCTGGATAGGATGCCAAATATAAAAAAAAAATTGTGTGTGCTTGAGACCACACGATAGAAGTAAAAACTTCAATAATATTATGAAAGCATTACATATATATCCGAGCGTGACGCGTGGCGGCTCAACATAATTCAATACCGAATATAGAACGAGCGTTACGTTACATATCCGAGCGTGACGCGTGACGACCGAGCGTGACGGCTCGGTCTCATTCAACCCCCACAAAAAAGTGCTGAGCGCGCCTAAAGAAGTTTTCACTCCAAAAACTGTACTTAGAACATCTTTATTTAAAAAAAAAATTGTGTGTGCTTAAGACCACACGATAGAAGTGAAAACTTCAACAAGCGGGGTCACCGTTGGTCAGAATTTCGATCCGAGCCTTCGTTGCAGAGATACGGGCAAAAAACTGTTTCCCTTCAAAATCCCTCCCTTAAATTAGAGCCACGGTCCCCCCTGTATGGTCTAAGGCAACCCCCCATGGTAGGTGCTACCATAAAAATTTCGACCCCGTACTTTGTCCCGTTCTCCCGAAACTAATTAAGTTTTTCCTTTTCCCCTCTGCCATGGTCAAACAGGGGGTGCAGGGTCCCGTTTTCATCCAAGATCTTCTTTTTGTCTCGGCTACATCCCCTGAAAATTTTAGCCCTCTACCTATACGGGAACGGTTTTCCCTCAAATCCCCCTTAAATTAGAGCTCCGGTGCCCCTCGTACGGTTTAAGGTGCCCCCCCCCCATGGAGCGCACCTACCATACAAATTTCTTTTCCATGAGACGCCATAGGTTAGTTTTCATATCCTCCATATATATCTGGGAGCTCTTGGCTTTTCTTCTTTCAGCGTTAGGAACCTTACTTCTAGCAGGATTTAGTCCACCTCATCCCGCCTCCATCAGTGCCTGTCCCAGGACATCTGTTTCCCCCTAATTACAACCTACAGCTATTCAAGAACCGTGTCAATCAACGTCTTGGCGCACACCCGCCGCTCGTCGAGTGCCATAGAATCGCCCTTATTACGCTCTTTCTGTGCTTCTAATGGGCGCAAACCTTCACTCCAGCTTAGAAGGAACTGGGAGTGAATAATCTCAAATCGAAAGAAAAATTTTAATTTTGAGAATTTAAAATTAGATATTGAATGAGTTTACGTATGTCAATGCGTAGGCTAAAACGAGTTGGCGCCGAGCGTATAAATTATGTCCTAGCTCAAATGTCAGAGAGTAGGGGGTGGGCTGATTTATAAGGCGCCATAGGCTTGTAGACAGCACAAGCGAGAGATACCCCAAAGTTGAAATATGGAACTCGTTTTAGCTTAAGCTTCGCGATAAAATAAATGAATACCAAAAATTCGTTATTTATTTCTTCCAAGAAAACCGATCAATAAAACAACAAAAATAGGTTAGAAAATTAGATCAGGTATATATAAGCCGGCAATTTATCAGATTTAATAATGGAAAATAACTACTCAAAAATTAATCAAAAATCAAAGTCGATAATTAGCAAGTGCCCAAATTAACCGAAAAACTCAAGTCGGTGAGAAACGAATACTCAAAAATTAATCAAAATAACTAAAGTGAGTGATAAGCAAATACTCGAATATTAATCAAAAATAAATCAAAAACGTTTCAATTATTGAGCGCAAATAATTAAAAAAAACAGATACTTACTGAAGCGGCCCTGTCCTTTGGAATCCTTATTAAGAGTTAATTAAATAAAACAGGCAAATAAACAAACAAGGATTGGTTTTATTACCTAGGAGAACTGGTTAGTTAGAATCGTCTTATAAAGATAAAAAACCACTTAGTGGAAAGGTCGAGTACTTAGAATAAAAATAACCTACTAACAATCGTGGTACCCCGGTACACTTGACTTATGCCTGACAATAACGACTATAAAGTAAAAAACGATTAACTTTACTTGGTTATTCTATGAAAAGAAACAAATGATTTATTTGAATTTTATAAGGAAAAATAATTGCTGCAAGAAGAATTTCTTGTATATGTAGCTGTGACAATTAATATATAAGTTAAAGATGGAATATTTAAAGTAACGGTTTAAAAATTAAGTAGTACTTTGTTATGTCTACGGCGCTCTATAAATACGAAGACGTGATCACATGTCGTTTACATGCACTTGATTGGTGCTATCAACCTATCCGGTACAAAAATATGATAACTTCTTCTACTTCGACACTCTAAATAACTCTAATCAAAAAGCGAGAAGTTAATGTGCTAGTTCAAATGTACTAGAGATTCATGTATGTAAAATATTCATTAATGTAAGTAAAATATCCACCTATTAATTAGTATCCGTACCAAAGATAAATCCACATGAATACGCATCGATATGCTATACTTATATACGATCATATTTATATCATACAACGCTGAAAAGTATAAAACACGCAATCAAGACTACGCGGAAAAGAAGTAAAACACGCGATCAAGACTACGCTGAAATTAATTAATAATACGCCGATACTATCCGGATTAGCTGGATAATCCAGTATACCTATGCCAACTATTGAGAATAATCTATTACTCCCAAATAACTTAAGGGTAGCTATATTTTAAATCAAGCCAGATCATTAATACTTTCAATAAACAAATTCACCCGAAACTTTAATTTAAGTAGCCCTAAATCACCAATCAAATAAAACACAACATTAAAATCAAATAAAATAAAAGTTCCAACACTAGAACCAACTAAATCTGATACGTTATCAAGCCAACAATAAGTTCGTCCAGGATCCAGGTGTTCGTCGAATCGCTGGAGTGTCAAGGTCGAGAAGACACACTACGTGCACGTTGAGGCTTGGATCAGACAGCGAGACACGCAGTCAACTTGATGGTTACTCCGAAAATACGTGTAGTCGGAGGAGTCTCTGTATGCAGTCTGGAAACCAAGAAGGAAACCGGAACGTAAGAGGACAATGGAAGGCCCATAAAAACCAAAAATCCAAGAATCCAAAAATAAAAAGTCCAAAAATATCCAAAAATCCAGGAATAAAAAGTCCATAGAGATAAACCCCTGAAACAAACAGGGCAAATTAGAACGGTTTTCAAGCCAAAATATGAAGGAAACAGGTACGGAATCTCAACAAATAACAGATCAAAACAATATCTGTATCAAAATTACTCAAACAACATGTAAATATGTAACATGTAAATATGTTCTATATTGTTGTGGAGGATTCATTTTTACCTTGAAATCGATTGGCTTTGGCTCCACAAATGATTACGCTTATTTTGAAATGGTATAGAGCCTCTTCGGCTCTGGCTCCAGGATGTAAACTGCACAAGTGCTAGTTTAGTGATCCTAATGAATTACCTAATTATATTCTACGTTTCGATAGGCAAGTCTGCTATCGTTATCAAGAAAGGAAGAAACTAAAAATGGAAATGGTTAGCAAATACAATAAAACAGTAAAAAGCTCTTGCAGATTGTCAAGCTTTGAACTTACTTCGACAAGATGATAATTATAATGCCATAGAATATAATTAGGTAATTCATTAGGGTCACTAAACTAGCACTTGTGCAGTTTACATCCTGGAGCCAGAGCCGAAGAGGCTCTAAACCAATTCAAAATAAGCGTAATCATTTGTGGAGCCAAAGGCAATCAATTTCAAGGTAAATACTTTTAAAAGTTAAACGGAGTTCAAGTGTGTGGCAGCACTCGAAAGTCCAGTGGGTGCAGGTGGTCGAATCTACAAATCTTCGTTCATCTACAATCATCCATCAGACGAGAAACCATCGACGACCACAATCCTGCTCTAGGGCTTCGTTGAATAATCCCCTAACTAGGGCACTATATATTTCACACTAAATATCAGTATCTCAACGAAAATTCCCAATTTCGAGAGCTAGGCACTGAAACCTACTGGTTCCTTCAAGATTACATAAAGACTAAATTAGCTTGCTCCGAAAATGACGAGGCTAGCAGAATCATCATCTCAACAACATGCTATGTCGCCAACAGCGTCCCTATTTGTGACAAAGTACTGGAAAGTTATGACGTCATACTACCGGATTCGCCAAATCAAGCGATAAGCGACTCAGTATCGAAATGATTTGAATCAGTTAGAACCTACTTTTAAATGCTTAGTGGGAATACATAACCCATGCGTTATGCGGCAGTCTAAAATTACAATCAACACACGCCACTAATAGCATTATGCCAAATAAAGCATTAACTTGGCAACCGTGTCGAACGTGAAAACCACGCGCCTGTCCAGGGACCTGTCAAATTATACCGCGAAAGTTACACCCACAGACCCTATGAAACATAGAACGATTTCCTTGTCGTAGGACCGGATCCACTCCGAGCTGAAATATTATCGAACTTTAACAACGAATATTCAGCGGAATGCTCCGTCAATATACAAACCTAGAGTGCTAACCATTGATACCATCCAATATAATCAGCAAATTCAAGCGTATGATAGCTAAATCCTACAATAAATGCAACGCGAATCAGAGTGGTTCTCGAGTCGATAACGACGGACGGATCCGATGCGATTTCCACCGATCGTCTATGAGTCTATGGTCCAAATCCGAAGTGACATGACATACTTCTAACAAACGTCAATGTTGCATTCCCAAAATGGAAATATTCCGTAATCACCTAAGCAAAACAATATATTATCAAGTATAAATCAACGAGAAAATTCCCACAGAATGACCATCAAGTGTACAAAAAGTAAGTTATAATTTCAGTGCTAGATATCCCTAAATAACCTCACAATATCACCGCATTACGTTTCAACTAGGTACTCTGCCAATCTGTAACGAATCTATAACTATTGTTCTCTTTTAGACACACTATTCAAGGAAGGGCTGAAATACATTCCAAAAAGGCGAAACTACATTCTAGATTCCCAAAATATCTCGAATCAGCAATTACGAAACATAATTAGCGAAGTCGAAGGTATGTTATCGAACTGAGAGAATGAAAACAAGCCAAGGGATTAGATAAAAGGTTCCTTCTTCTCCATTTAGAAGGGCAGCATAATAAGATGAACCAAGGGGCAATCACCAATATAGGACGAAGCTTTGTGGTTCCAGCTGGAACGATATATCGTGTGTGTAAAGTTAACCATTCACAAGAAGGCCTGTGCATTTGATATTTAAATAGACATCAATATGAAATATTTGCTTTAGAATACCTAGTTTAATGGATTGGGTTCCATGCTTTCCAATACTAGTACTATTGTGATGTTTATATAATTTTGGTAGTCTATTTTAATAAATAATATGATGTTTGATTATTTTCCCCCCCCCCCACCCCCCCCCCCCCCCCCCCTCCTTTGGAATATGCCATTCCATAGTCGACCTCTACGTAAATTTTTATTCTGATCCTTCGCCATTTCGTCCAGAAACCAGGTTATCGTATATGAGTCATCGTATGTAATCGTAGCCCGTTACAGTATTATATTACGTTGGTAATCGGCCGCGTAATTAAAATAACTAGTGTAACTGAGCGTTATTGAAACAATGAATCGATTAAAATTTTAAACAATAAATTGTTTTGAATTAAACGCAAGTAACGAGTCTAAAGTAACTTACTTATGACGGTTAGTAAAAGAAAATGGGACAATGTAACTAATAACGCAAAGTCCACTAGACCGCAATATCAATAGTAGCACTTTAAATACAGGTATCTACAATTTACTGACCGTGGGAAAAAATGAATACAACTTATAACGTTATTGAATTAGTTAATTGAAAGTTCGATTACGATAAACTAACATGTTTCAGCTAACACAGTTGACCAGATATAATATTATTCAGTCCGAAATTAGACTTTCTGTACGTTAAGAGCAATCAAGCAAACTTTTAGGGGAAAAAAATATGAGGCAAACTGAAGGTTCCTGAGAAAAAATATACCTTATTTAATACAGAGGCGTTAAAATTGTGTTAGGTTGAAAAGAACAAAAGGTAAAGAGAAAAAAATAACGACTCGTAGGCAGTTACCCCGGTATACACTAGTCAGCGATTAACGAAAATATATGTAAAAGAAAGCAGATTTCTTACAATCCGAAGACAGCTGCTCCAGTAGGGACTGATCACAGAAATCAGCTACTTCCTCAACCGAAGAAGGGTAGAAGGAAGGAAGGGATGACGCTAGTTAGGCGTAGTAGAACTCACCAGCAGAAATACCCTGTCGGTAAAAATACTCCGTAGGTAGAAGTACCCCGTCAGTAGAAGTGCCCGTAGAATCCTGCGAAACATCAATGTATTCAAAGTTCCGCGTATAATTCATAATCAATTAAAAAAAACTAAACTCAAAGCAATTAAAATAAATTATCAAGGGGAAAAGGAAGAAAAATCAGAAAGAAAAAGTCAATCTTTTCACCTGTGAAAAGGGTCTATCGGCTGCTTAAGGCTGGAGTCTTCTCCAGGCTGCCTCAATAGATCGAGGAGAACGACCTCTGTAAGGGAAATTAAAAGGAATTAGAGTCCATCCACATGGCTCCACAAAATGATCGACACTCACAATAAAAACGAAGTCCTCACCTGACAAAAAGCAGTACTAAATCCCGTTACGGAATGAGTTTCATGCACCAACAATAAACTAATTGAAGATAAGGTACAAGCAAGGCTTGAAACTCAAAAAACTGGGTCGATTGGAAAAATCCCACAAAAGGCAAACTAAATCACACTTCCAACCGACACCAAACCACTTTGAAAGGCAAACGAACGTAGAGTGACCTGTACGACTCTTTCCGGAAGCAAAGGAACTTCCTACAAAATTCTTCCTACTAAAAATTACAACCGACCTATAGAAATTTATCCACACATCACACGGTCCAACATATGTCACATTTTACGTGGAACAATCTTTCCACCACCCGGTACGGAAATTTTGACTCACAACCACTGCGCATCGCAACCAAAATTGCTGACCAAACAAAATTCAACACGCAAAAATCAATAAGTCCAACATTGCGCACAAGGTTGGACATCTACGGCGACATGGCTATATTTCACGGTTTCATAGCTAACTGGAAGCGGAAACGCTGACTTTAATCTCGTAGGTCCTCTACGCGCCAAATTCAGTTGGTTCTAAATTGATATTTGTTTAGCGACGCAATTTTTTTTTCCATCGAATCGGACCAAGACAACTTCATGCGATGCAGTGCACGATCGGACGGAACTACGAGGGCATTTCGCAAACATACTCAATCGCATTTGAAACGCTGGCGGCAGCGATTTTAAAATATTTTCTCTTTGAAATACAATCGCAAAGTCGGCTCGTGACACCCTTTATCGTGTGTAATGCCATAAAAAGTGTCTACTGGCATAAAAAGGGGCAAATTATGTGCACTGTGTTTCATCTTTTTCCTGACAGAATCTGCACAGCTGTTCTTATGCCAGTCCAATCCTACTCCGTGCCCTCTTAGAAGTCCAAGTATTATTCCAGAGGTACTACTTTTCTGAATTAATGAATATTCTGTGAATATTGACGATGGTTTTTTGGTAAATTCTTTAGCTTGTCTCATTCATGGCAACCAACCATTCTTGAGGTTTAGTTTGCTTTCGTAATTTGATTAGAGCTTTTTGTATATGTCTTGCTATGCTGCAGAAGGGTTCTGGTTAATTCAGGCCATTCTGTCTCCTGCTTGGGTTTGGCGGTCAGCATCTTCGTTGCCTTTGCATCCTGTATATACTGGTACTTATTAGAACATTAGGTACATTAATAGAACGTAATTCATTACATGCATCTCTGTCCGTTAAACTTATCTTTAAAGTTTTATCAAAGCTATATTTCGGTAATTATGCCATCTGCTGGCATCGTCATGATGAGGTCACTCTCCAACTCTTTATATAGATTGTTGAAGTCTTTTCGTGCATTCTGCTTACGGGTGCTTGCCCTCTGGACAGTCTGGATGTGACTGATTTAGCTTCACCCTCATTATATATGTGAAGTGGTGGCAGGTTAAGCAGGATCGGCTGTTGAAGTGGTGCTCATGCCCTCAGTGGCACTCAGGTAGGCTTACCTTTAGACTGAACTGAGTCTACATATCACTCCAGCCTGTTTTGTCTTTGGCCACCAGACTATCGACCCCTAACTATTATAGGCCTAACGACTGGCATAAAGACATGTGGTAACTTTTGAATGCATCCTCCAGTTCTTTTGCCCACATTGAAAGCTCCTATCTTTTTTGTGTAGTTTTATGTAGGTTTTGACTTCTAACGAGAAAGACGAGAAAGAAGAGGATTTGAGGAAGGAGGAGAGAAAGGAAGGGTGTTGGGAATGGGGGAGAGGGAAGAGGGAGAGCGAAGGGGGAGAGGGAGGGAGGAAGAGGGGTAGGCGAGTAAGTGGAGAAGGTCAAGTGAAATGTGATGGGAGGGGAAGAGGGGAGGAAAGAGGAGGAAAAGAGGAAGAGGGAAAGTGAAGAATGTATAGTGGCAAGTGGTGTTTATGCGCAGGCACTCACTTTTTCTTCCCGCCGCAAAAAGAATTGGGCATGGTATGGAGGACATTGTTGCATGCACTAGCGGTGTAGTTTTGTTAGTTCCGGTAGGGGAAACCTTGATATCAGTTCCAAAGTAGTGCTTTATAATGCGGTTGCACATTTTTAATTGCTCATATTCGTATTATCTTCGCACTATTTAGCTCTAATAATTCTGCCTTAGTTTCATAAATAAGTATAGTGGTTATTAGATTATTAGGTTTTAAGTTATTTATCATTCATATTAAAATTACGCAAAACGAAAGAAACCAATTTTCACATGGAAGCTGTCTGCGGCTGCAAGGTAGCAAGGTGATGATTGTTGCGCGCTTGCCGCAAAGGCTTCAGAATCAAAAAGAGCCACAACATCCTGCGGCTCAATAGCAGCCACAACCACAACAACTACAGTCCGATCAACAGCAGCCCGAGCAACAGCAGGAACCCCAAAAGCATCATGTTCGACCTCATCCCCAGAATAGTCAACGAAGAAACAGATGGGAGGGGGACGCCGATGGTCATGGGATGCTGAAACAATTTGGCGGGCACCTGTTCAGGTGAACGAAATCTGCACTACCACCCCCGAACTATAGTTAAAACTGATTTTTTCAAGAAAATGAGTATATAGTTTTAAAGACAATATTAGGGTTAATATTTACTTAACCCTTTAATTACCAGCGGCACACAATAGTACCGGCAAGACCCACCTTAAATCCCTGCCGACCATATTTTAAAAAACAAACTGGGTTTTACCTTTTATTGCTCATAAAAACAACATAATTAATCTAATTAAACAGTTACATTATAAAAATTTAATATTTTGGTATGTTAAGAAATAGTGGTACTTGTAAGTACCGATGGGAACATTTGTACTTCAAAATAATGGAATTCATAAAAGGATTGGTCAAAGTATAACTTCAAAAATGGTAACTTTTACATGTGTATTCGCCTACTAATAAGAATACAGGTTTAAAAATTAACCTATTCCATGGTATTCTGAAAAACAATTATTCTTTTGGTTGAATTCCTTGTGCACTACATTGTTCGCATCTTCCTCGTTTTACCAAAAATTTTGGCCAGTGGTTACCCAAATTAGATAACAGTATAGCTGAAGGAACACTGTAGTCATACCGGCGTTTTTTTCCTCTTGCAGCGATGGATTTCTGTTTCTTGGTTCTAAGAGGAGACATATAACTTAAACCTCTGGTAAGATCTCTACGGAAATCTAACAAATTAGTTGGTGGTTCATCTAGAACTTTTTTTGCTATTACAAATGAATGTATGAAGGATATCTCAATGCATCCCCAAAATATACGATTCCACCAATTTCTCGATCTGCGATCTAAGCCATAACATTGTCGTAATTGGTCATGGTGGTCAACGCCACCCATTGACTCATTATAATCTTTTATTATTTTTGGGGCAGTTATTTCAACACTTTTTCAATCACGCTGTTTTCTCTTCAAAGTCGTAATTTCTGTCCCATGGAAATTTGAGGCAATTGTTACCACTCGATTGTCTTTTTGTTTGAATACGGATATTCCCGTATTAGTGATGCGATAATCGAATTCACCTCTCTTTAGTTTTTTATCCTCTGCCAGTTTCTTTGGTACATTTTTCTTATTGCTTCTTATTGTTCCACAGGCTAAAGTGTTTTCTGCTCTTAATTTTTCCAGAAAATTTATTGTTGTCTAAAAATTCAAAATATATTGTCTTATTTTTGTTCCAATCTTCTTATGTTAGATGTAAAAAAATTCTTTCTCCCAAACTGTAACTTTTAATATTTATCATCAACTGTTCCGTTTTTTTTCCTGGTAAACGTCAAGTTTTTAATAAATCCTTCCTGATTACTGTAGCAGCATAACCTGTAACCCCTTTTGACAGGCTTAATAGGATTGTACTGTTTGAAAGAAGAACGGCCTTTAAATTTGATTATGGATTCATCTACACACATATTTTATCCACCACAGTAATTAATAAATTTTGAATTTAGGGTATCCAGCAGAGGTCAAACCTTATATAAACGATCAATATTGTCCTTAGGGATAAGAGTGTTATCATTTACATGCAAAAAAGATAAAATTGTCTGAAATCTGTTCCTTGGCATTGTTTCTCCAACAAATGGAATGAAAGATCATCGTTAGTTGACCAATAACTGGGAAGTGAAGGAAGAATGTGGTAGCCCATTAAAAAATGTATGCCTATAAAAGCGAGAAACTCTTCTTTGGATAGATTTAGCTGTTTTCCTTTTTGAGTAGCATATAAATTTGACTGGAAAGTTATATCTTCTACAGATTGCCCTAACCACTTCAAAAAGACACCAACTGATGACTGGCAATCACTAAAATGACTTTTTTCTCAAATACACTGCGGTTCAACATAAGAAGAAGTTTCTGTAGGTTTTTCGTACATACTCCAATGCCTCTCCATATTATTAGGCTCTGCAGCTTGGTCTGTCTCGTCCGGTTCCTCATGCCCCTCAGTTTGCGTGGATTCTTCCTCATCTCCATCATCTGGAATTGGATTGGTCATGTCATCAACTTGTAAGGTTTGGTTTTCTGCTAGTTGTGAATAATTATGTTTTATATTGTGCTGCCACCACAGTCTATAATCCCCAGTGAAATAAATAAAAACTCCCGATTTTCCCCCAAAAAAATTTTACTCATCGCAAAGTAAAAATAAATGAGCAGGGCCTTTTTTATTTCATATAAACCTGGAACATAAACTTCCAACGGTACGTATGGGTACCAACAACAAATATGTTTTTTTATAGATAAAATAACGAAATTGTCTATTATAATTAAAAATAACTTACCTGTTGTCTTATCAAGAAAAAACACCGTAAATAATGATATAAATGAAAAAAATTAATAAAAAAGATCGGTGTGAATTATAACCTAACAAACACTACGATCACCTGAGTTATACTGACGTATTTGAAAATATCCTGTGCAATTTCAAAACGGAACAAAGCTGGTTGTATTCTTAAAAGATGGACTCAGACGTACCTGTGGCCCAGATAAACCCACACCAGATGCGAAGCCTCCCGCCTAACGCATGAAACAAGAATTCGTTTAAAGCTCCGCCTCCTTGGTATGGCCAGCCATCCCAAGAAATAGTCAAGGCAAGCTCTAGGGTGATTCTAAACGCGAGCCACGCGAGTCTTTTGGTGTAGTCCGAGAGCGTTATGAAAAGTAATTAATCTTTATTTTATTCTTGTTAAAAATGCCTGGTTATAAGTGCCTGTATTTGAATTGTTCTACTAGAAGCGGTGGCGAAAAATCATTATTTTAATTACCCCGCGATCCTGAAAGGTATGTTCTTTAATGCACATTCCAGCCACTTATTTCCAAAATTATTGCATATTTTAAAATCGAATGAGCACGAAATTCGATTAAATCTGAAAACTGGCAGATACAATGTTATAGTTAAATATTTTTTAAATCCAACTAATGTTATACAGTGCCCGCCAGAATATAATATTGGCCACATAATATGTGGCCAATATAAGATATCGGAACTTTTGTTTTAACCAATCAATTCTGCATGTCTAACAATCTAAAAATTCATTTTAACATTGATAATGTTTCTGTTTTCCTAGTATAGAGCCTGAAATCGTGAAAAAGTGCATGCTACATTTGCCACATTCATGAAGTCATACGCGTGAGAGATCGTGTTACTTTGTTTATTAAAATCTAAATTTGATTATAACGTATCAGAATCAGTTCAAATGACTAAAATAAATTGGAACTAACTGAAACTAACCGAAAGTTTATTGAACGACTAACCAAAACTAAGTAAAAGCACCAAAACGGGTTAAAACGTATCGGAACAGGTTACAAAAATTATAGTAAGTTAAAACTAATCAAAACGATTCGAATTTTGGTGACTAACCAAAACTAACCGAAAACATAAAATTTGATTATAAAGTGTCGGAACCGGATCAAATAACTAAAATAAATTGGAACTAACTGAAACTAACCGAAAGTTGATTGGACCACTAACCACAACTAACCATAAGCGCCAAAACGAGGAAAAACCTATCGGAACAGGTTACAAAAACTAAAGTAAGTTAAAATTAACCAAAACGAACCGAATTTTGGCGACTAACGAAAACAAATCACAAACATTAAATTTGATTATAACGTATCGGAACCGGTTCAAGTGACTAAAATAATTTGGAACTAACTGAAAGAAACCGAAATTTGATTGAATGACTAACCAAAGGTAACTAAAAGCACCAAAATGGGCTAAAACTTATCAGATTACAAATGTTAAGTTAAAACTAACCTAAATTAACCGAATTTTGGCGACTAGCCAAAACTAACCAAACACATTAAAATTGCTTATAACGTACCGGAGCCGGTTCAAATGACTAAAATATATTAAAACTAACTGAATTTTACCGGACAAAAGTAAAGTAACCAAAAGTAACCAAAAGCACCAAAACGGGCTAAAATGCATCGAAATAGATTAAAAATATTGAAGTAAGTTCAAACTAACTCAAATTAACCGAATTTTGGTGACTAACCAAAACTAACCAAAAACACTAAAAATGCTTATAACGTCTCGGTACCGGTTCAAATGAATAAAATAAATTGGAACTAACTGATTTTACCTAAAGTTGATTGAACGATTAACCAAAAGTATATAAAAGCATCAAATCGGGCTAAAACATATCGACATAGATCAAAAATATTAAAACTAACCCAAATTAACCTAATTTTGGTGACTAACCAAAAATATCCAAAAACACTAATTTAGTTTATAACGTATCGGAACTCAACGGTAGTTGACTGAACGACTAACCAAGACTAATTAAGAGCACCAGAAAGAGCTAGAACATATCGGAACATATTAAAAATATTAAGGTAAGTTGAAATTAACTTTAATTAACCGAATTTTGGTGACTAACTAAAATTAACCAAAGCATTAAAATTGGTTAAGACGTATCGGATCCGGTTCAAATGACTGAAATAAATTTAAAATAACTAAAACTAACCGAAAGCTGATTGAATGACTAACTAAAACTAATCAAAATTAACCATAAACACCAAAAGGGCTAAAACGTATCGGAACTAATTAAAGGTATTAAAATAAGTAACTAACCCAAATTAACCGATTTTTGGCGACTAACTAAAATGAACCAAAGCATTAATATTGGTTATAACGTATCGGAGCCGGCTCAAATGACTGAAATAAATTAAAACTAATAGAAAGCTGATTGAATGACTAACCAAAACTAACTAAAAGTTACCATAAACACCAAAATGGGCCAAACCCATCGGAACTGATTAAAAGTTTTAGAATAAGTAACTAACCCAAATAAACCAAATTTTGGCGACTAACTAAAATTAATCAAAAACGTTTAAATTGATTATAACGTATCGGAACCTGTTCAATTGACTAAAATAAATTGGAACTGGCTGAAACTAACTGAATGTTGCTTGAAACCCAAACTAACCAAAAGTAACTAAATGCACCAAAACGGGCTAAAACGTATCGAAATAGATTAAAACTATGGAAATAATTTAAAACTAATACAAATTAACCAAATTTTGGTGACTAACCAAAAATTCTAAAATTGGGTATAACGTATCGGAACTGGTTCAAATGATTAAAATAAATAAAAACTAACTAAAAATTAGCCTTATTTGGTGCTTTTGGTTACTTTTGGTTAGTCGTCTACCAACTTTCGGTCAATTTCAGTTAGTTTTAATTTATTTTAGTCATTTGAACCGGCTCCTATACGTTATTACCAACTTTAGTTTTTTTGGTTAGGTTTGGTTAGTCATTCAGTCAACTTTCGGTTAATTTCAGTTAGTTCCAATTTATTTTCGTCGTTTGAACCGGTTGCGATACGTTATAACCAGTTTATATGTTTTTGTTCAATTGAAGTTAGTCGCCCGACTTTGGTTAAATTCAAATTACTTTAATATTTTTAATCTGTGCCGATACGTTAGCTCTTTTTGGTACTTTTGGATATATTTGATTAGTTTTGGTTAGTCGTTCAATCAATTTTCGGTTGATTTCAGTTAGTTTTAAATTATTTTAGTCATTTGAACCAGTTCCGATACGTTATAACCAGTTTTAATGTTTTTGGTTAGTTTAGGTTATTTGGGTTAGTTTTAACTTACTTTAATATTATGAATCTGTTCCGATACATTTTAGCCCGTTTTGGTGCTTTTATTTGCTTTTGGGTTAGTTTTGGTTAGATATTCAGTCAACTTTCGGTTACTTTTAGCTAGTTCCAATTTGTATTAGTCGTTTGAATCGGTTCCGATATGTTTTAATCAAATTTAATGTGTTTGCTTAGTTTTGATTAGTATATACTTAAAATTTGTCTCGTTTTGGTTAGTTTTAATTTATTTTAATGTTTGTAACCTATTCTGATACGTTTTAGCCCGTTTTGGTGCTTTTGGTTACTTTTGGCTAGTTTCGGTTAGTAGTTCAATCAACGTTCGGTTAGTTTCAGTTAGTTCCAATTTATTTTAGTCATTTGAACCGATTCCGATACCATATGATCAAATTTAAGTTTAAATAAATAAACTGACACGATCTCTCACGCGTATGACGTCCTAATAGCACATAATATTTTAAAAATATTTTATTATTATTTATATCTTAATTAAATATTTGCTAGTTACAACTAATATTTTTAAAATATTTGTTTTCAAATATTTGTTAGCCAATAATAATATAATATTAATTCGACATTCTTGTTTTAATATTACTTGTCTAATATTTTTTGATAAGAAATTAGCGTATCTATTCTAATATTAATAACCGAATATTTTTTTCATACTAATAAAATATGTTGATATTCCAACCTCCAAAACTTTTTACTCCCAACAGAGACAATTTTTTTACATGTATGGAGACAAACCACGAAGAGACAGTTAACTAAAATAGAAGATTTGTCCTCTTCATTCCATCTCTTTTATTTAATGCATTTCCGTGTACCTCCCTCTTTATCTAGCATCAGCAAAGGTGATGTAATTGTAGATGGAGCCAAAGTCGTGTCGACGCTCTTGCAAAAACAAATAATATATGTCTTTGTCTAACTCATAGAATTCTGAGTTAGAAGCTGAACAGCTGAATAATAGATGACAACGATAAGTATGACTGTGGCAGTTCAATACGTTACACCATGTTTCTATTTAAGGCTGTTGTTAGTTCGGCTTGCTGGTGTTTTCTTAAATTTTTTGTGATAATTTCACAAATTTTTGCTTGAAAATACTTTTACGTTCATGTTGTGAAACGTTAATTTGTGTACGGAGTCGAGTGGATCAGTGGACTACATAATAGAGACAACAACACACAAACAGCATCATGGCTGCTTGCATTATTTGTGGATTAAGAGAAGATGAAGTTGAAAAAATGCACTACTTTCTTTCGTCCCTTATCCTGTAAAAGTCTGTGCGTCATCAGACATTAAATATAATTTTGTATTTCAATAATGAACTATGAACTATGATTTTTTTCTAATGATTATTGACTTTTAATTTTAAGCAAGTACATACGATAGGCATATCTTGAATTCACTTATTATTGTTTGTATTGCACTGACCATTAATTTCAAGTGACTCATTTGTATTAATGAATATACTTTTTATAAAATATGTGCATTTCGACTAAATTTATTTTTAATATTAAGAAAATCTTATTCAGAGATATTCGTTTAATCTCTATTTTAAAATATATAAATAATTACTTATCAATATTATATAAATATTTTAAAGAAATATGTATTTAATATTATTATCTAATATTAATAATATATTTGTCGATTTGTCTCTCGTAATATAAAATAAATACTTCTTTTTAATATTAAATAAAAAAAAATTTCTATTACCGTGCGTAAAATACCATCTTAACTGATTAAAATAATATATTTTACGCACTAGTGCGTGAAATAATTTATTTTACGCACTTGTGCGTAAAGTAATATAACATTATTTTTATTTTTTCATATATTTTTCGATAGTAGAAAAAATTTTGTATGCTACTCATGTGTAAAGTACCCTTTTTTTATTCATGGGATTGGAATATTCCCATTCATAAAAAAATATTCACTTTACACACTTGTTGCATAAATAACTATTGTGCTATCAGGGCATGTGGCAAATGTAGCATATACTTTTTCACTATTTGAGGCCCTATATTAGGATAGCAGAAACATTTTCAATGTCAAAATAACCTTAAATCGGCATACATTAAAGCATATTAAGGAAATTTCTGTAAAAATTCAGTGCAGCTATAATAACACAAGATTTCCATGACCGCCTGTTGGGAGAAAAGAAAGTGACAATTTAGACAATTTATTCATGTTCATAAATTACAAGGTAATTTGTACATAAGTCAAAAATAAGTATATAAATTCTTAAAGCTAGGTAAAAACAAAAGACAGTACTTAAATGTATCACAGCAAAATGGACAGATATTACAAAACATCATGGACGGTCAAAATGTTAATAAGATGTAGGACAGACATATGTATGTTAAAATAGAGTTTAAAATTGAATTAAGAATAACTGACACTAACACATTAAAATTAGACATTTGAAAACGACTCTGAACCACACTCAAAGAATTCTTGTTCTGAATAAAATGCGTTCCTCAGCAGAATTCTCCCAACCGTGAATTTAAAGGAATTAAGTGGGAGCTCTCTAACAATTACCGGTAGTTTATTAAAGAATTTCACCGCAATAAACTCTGGCCTTGACTGCGATTTTGAGAGACGGCAGCGGGCAACCCTTAAGTCACTCCCATGGCGAGTGGGGTAATCGTGGAGATCATGGTGGCTTTCAAAGAGTTCTATATTACTCCTGACATACATGAGACACTCATAGATATAAGCAGACGGAAGAGTCAAAATCCGGAACTCGCGAAATGCCCGCCTACAGTCCTCTCTGTAACCCAACCCAGCAACGATTCTTATGGCCCTCCTCTGCAAGGCAAACACCCTAGTTGCAGAGGCAGCCCTACCCCAAGCCAATAGGCTGTAGCAGATGGCGGAATGGAACAGCGCATGATAAGATGTCAGAAGGGTAGCCAGAGAAACACATCCTGCCAAGCTTCTCAACAAAAACACAGTGCTTCGGAGTCTCTTGCAAACGGACTCAACATGAACATCCCAGCTAAGTTTTGGGTCCAGATGGACTCCCAGAAACTTGACGCTGTCCTCGGCATTCATGCCCTCGCAGTTTTTTAGGGAAAACAGCATTTTTTGGGTCTTATCTATGTTGAGTGATAACTTGTTTGTATCAAACCACAGCCTGGCTTCCGACTGTGCCATGCCTGCTACAACCTGGCTCCGGCTGCGGCTCCCGGTATATGTATCATCCGCATATTGGCCAAATTTAGCTATGGAATTACACATAGGCAAATCATTCACATACACCAGGAAAAGAAACGGACCCAGGATGGAGCCCTGAGGAACACCAAGATTCAAAACCCTTTCTCCAGACAGTCTACTACCCACTCTAACCATTTGTGGTCGTTTCTCCAGATATGATCTAAGCAAGGCAATGCTAGCTTCTGAGGATTTGTAGTATGCAAGCTTTTTAAGTAGGATTTCATGTGAGACTCAGTCAAAAGCCCTACTGAGGTCAAAGAATTGTGCTATACTGTAGTTCCCATCCTCAAAATCATCCAGGATGGTACAGATGAGGTCCAGAGCTGCCATGGCTGTGCCTCTACCAGAGCGAAAACCAAACTGACAATTTGAGAAAAGTGCATTAGTCTCAAAAAAGAATGAAATTTGATCCACCATGCACTTCTCCATCACCTTAGACAAAATTGGAAGTAGGGAAATAGGGCGGTAGTTGGCTACTTCAGTTTTCTCCCCCTTTTTAAAGATTGGACTGATTATTGCCCTCTTAAGCACTGCTGGGAAAATACCTGACGAGAAACACTGGTTTATGAGGTTGGTGAGTGGCTTAGCTATTAGGCCCTTAATATGTTTGACAACTTTAACAGAGAAACCAAAAATATCAGTGCTGTTTTGGTCTTTTAGGTTTTGAATTATTTTTACTATTTGCTGTTCAGTAACTTGCTGGAAAGAAAAGCTCACAGACGGAACAGGCCCATTCAGGTATCCCAGAGGATCTCGGTTTGTTTAGGAAATACCATCAACTATATTTGTAGCAATAGTACTAAAATATTCATTGAATTGTTCAGGTGGGATGTCCGGTTCCTGTCTGCTGTTTCCCGAAAGTCCTCTTTGACTATTTATGATAGGCCACATACTCTTCACCGGATTCTTTGAGGTCGCAATAAGGTTATTATTTGCATCTTTTTTTGCCTGTTTTAAAGCTTGGTTATATATTTTTTTTAAATTTTTAAGCTCCTCCTTATTTCTTGGAGTCTGATGCTTGTTATAAAAATGCGGCAAAAAGCGTAGTGTTTCTCTCATCTGACGCAATGTGTCTGTAAACCATAAAACTTTATGAGGATCATCCCTTTTTACTTTGTATGTCCTTTCAGGGAATGACTCCAGGAATGCAGATTTGAGGTTCTGAATAAACAGAGAAAATTTGTTCTCAATTGAGAGATCAATATTGTCAACAAAATCCCAACTAACCACACCCACCTCCACCTCAAAACGGGCCAATCCATTCTGAGTAATTGGACGAAAAACCTTCCTCTCCAGTGGCCGCCGTACATCCACAGAATCAACACCCATGTCAAGGTAAATACCCTGACCGCAGTGATCAGACAGACCCACCTGGAGAATCTCAGTACCAATCTCTCTACTCACACAGTTTATAAAGATGTTGTCCAGACAGACCGTACCCCTCGTTGGGTCATGTATCATCCTCTGAAAGCCATAGCTCTCAAGAAGATCACACAATAAGGCTGAATTTTCATCATTTAAAGTGAAATTGACATTGAAATCTCCTGTCAAGACAACATCTCCACCAAGACCAATCTCCCGTAATGCAGCCTCCAGGGTCTCCAAGAACACCAGAAATGGCCCTGATGGAGACCTATACACAGAGATCACACAGAGCCTAAGGGGCCTTATAAGTGAACAGCATAGTTCTATACACTTCTCTATATTAATGCTTAAGACATTTTTGGTTTCATATTTATTTCTCACTACCTCGGCAAGTATCAAGGAACCTCCACCCATGTACTGCTCCCGTGCAGAGAAGGAGCTAAGATCATAGTTGTTAATATGCAATGAGTTTAATTCGTCTTTATTTAGCCAGTGTTCAGTTAACGCTACAATGTCAAAAGTTTTATCTGCAAGAAAC
This sequence comes from Pissodes strobi, assembly GCA_016904865.1. Taxonomy (NCBI): domain Eukaryota; kingdom Metazoa; phylum Arthropoda; class Insecta; order Coleoptera; family Curculionidae; genus Pissodes; species Pissodes strobi. The sequence continues at coordinate 25,346 of JAEQML010041866.1, read as the reverse complement.
GCATCCAATTCATGAGTTTTATTACGAATTGATCTGTTATTGACATGAAACACACTAAAGATATTATTTTTATGTACATTTAAAGGAAGGTTAGAATTATTAGGTTGAGAAACCTTGTTACAAACATATGAATTTTTATTGTTACATACCAGTAATTTATTATCAGCAACCTTTACGGACCCACTGTAGACTGTGCCTTCATCAGACTCCTTTAAGAGGCTTTTGTCTGATTTAGACGCTGGTAGTTGATAAAATGGTTGATGATTATACCATTGGGCCAAAGTTCTGCATCCATAATAGTGGTTTTGCTTTCTGCTGGAACACCTAGTTTAAAGGAACCGCAATATTTCTCCTTGATTGTTTTAAGTTTATAGCATTGATATCTGTTGTTAGGATAAATTTGTTCCAGGGATTTATTAATGTCTTTTGCCTCTGTTGTGGGATCAAAACCAGATAAGAATATCCACTCTAGCGGCGTTAGAGTGGCTGCTTTTAGGACACAATTTATATTAGTGCCTAATTTGGGTGTAGGTCTGCCTGTCCTACGGTTTTGCTGCTTATTTTTTCGCGATTTAACCAGTTTCCAGTCATTTTCGGCATTGTTATTGTTTTATTTACAATTTTTATTTTTTTCTTCTTCTCCATGAGGTCCGGCCCTGGTGGGAGTTCCTTCAACGAAGACGTCATCTGTCAAAGGCGGAGGCGATGGCGATATGCCATTCGCCGAAATTGAAGCGCTAACTTCAAGCGGCTGCATTTGTGTCGTGCCGCGTTCTTCATCCAGCTCGGCGACAACTATGACGTCATCGGCATCGTCGCTGCGAGGACCTCTTGCGGCGGATGTTTCACCTTCTTGATCCTCGTCGGGCAATATGGTGGATTTGACTCTACTGCACTTGTTTGCTGTTTTGGTATGGGTCTTTGTTTACCTTTTTTATCAATGCCAATTTCCACGATTTCCATGGAATTCTCTAATGTTTTGAGCTTCTCTCTCAACAAAGCACAGTTTTCTTCCAGGATTTTGTTCTTGCTTACCATTTCCTTAATCAATCTCTTCAGGTAAGAATTCTCCGAATCATCGTTGTCGTCGACGTCGGTAATGGCGACTTGTTGATCCTTTTCACAGCAATCAAGCCGTGTTTCGTCAATAAACCTGAGTTTATCGTTCCAATCACGTGTGGCACACGATCTATGATATGCTTTTCCACAATTTACGCATATGAAACTACCGAACGATTTTGTTTTGCAGCAAAAATAGTACGTTTTAGTATCAGACTCACTTTTGCGTGCCTTTTTACTTGGCGCCATCTTGAAGTGAATGGCTATTGCATATTTTTATTTTTCCTGAACCCGTCCACCAACAAAACACGTTTTCATTTAATTGGTGCAGACCAACTATTTTAATTTTGAAGAACAATTCTATAATTATACCCAGATTATTTGGTGCAGGCCGCGTATAACCGCCACGTCAAGGTTAAAGTTGGCTGGCGAGGATTTTGCCGATCTTTTGCATCTGGTGTGGGTTTATCTGGGCCCGTGGTTAAAACGTATTATTTTCGTTTCAATATTATTTTATACCGGTAAAAAAGATGTGGTACCGTTGGTAATTAAGGGTTTTTTTATTTGCAATACTTGGGAGCTAAAGGGTTAAATTAGTACATACATTATTTAATGTTAAGTTAATACACTATTTATTTCAAATGTTAAAGTAATTTTTAGCAAACAATATGCCTATTTTTTCGTTAATAAATTAATTAAAATTCATAAGTATGCTTTTATTATCAATCAATTAATCATCAACATATTCGCACACACACCGCTCGTCGAGTGCCATAGGATTTCCCTTTAGTCTGTGGGTCACTTCCATAAAAAAATGTTATATTAAATAAACTTAATATGATCTGATGATAATCAATAATGCTGCTCGTTATATAATAAGATTTTCAAGTTGGAATAAAACCTCAAGGTTACATGCACTCATGAGGCGAAATGTTGCCTTGTGGATAACCGAAATTTAGCAAGGTAACATTATTGAGTGAAAAAACTATCAACCTCATGTTAGTAGAATAGGATAAAGATTTTATTTATGTTTTACAGGGGCTAGCTTTTATATTCGCCTCTAGCGAGCCGCGGTGACAAACCATAATGACATTTGGGTGGGCGGGGCTTGAGTTGTTTACTATTTGGAGGGTTTGTTTGAATGTCTTGACGATCCAGCGAATTTCCTGTAACGGCTTTAGTGGTGCAGTGGTTCGATGCTGCGTTTCCGACGGGACGCTGCGGGCTCGATTCCCGACAGTGGAAAAGCTTTTTTTTAAAGTGATGTTTGTAAAAAAAAATTTTTATTAATTTTGGGTACGCCTTGGGTTAGCTTTGGTTAGTTTCTTTTTCTTGAGCCCCCGTAGCGAGCGGATGCCCACGCGTGAGTGAAATATTAAATGTTCTAAAAATGTAAACAAACGATGTCCGGCCTTTTATGGTTTATAACCGCTGCTCGCTAGAGCGGTCGCTAACCATAGCGAATTTTTACAAGGTTACATTATAAGATGATGCGAAACTCGCGTCTTAGGTCTATTTCTTTAAGGGAGGCAAGGATATGAAATGTAGTAAGATCCTACAGGGAGGCACAATTTTATTTCGTTATGAGAGAGAGAAAAGAGATTTCACCTCCTCCGGTGCAACACTCAGGTCTTATGTCTGTATTTTTAAAATAGACAAGGATAGGAAATGTACTAAGATTCTACAGGGAGGCACAATTTTATTTCACCATAAGAGAGAGAGAGCTCTACCGGAGGAGGTAGTTTACCCCATCCGGGAGGACATTGTATTTTGTATCAATTGAGAAACATAAGTTACACTAGCAAAAGGTGTCGACAAAAGAACTTACGGCGACAGAATAATAAATAGGTTATATGGAAGGACGACGAGTAGAAAAATTGATGCAGTTTCAGAAACTATTTTCAATGAATCAAATTACTTTCTCAGAGTATATATACAGGGTGTTTCCTAACCTCGGTAAAAAAAACGAAACTGGTGAAACCTCACGTAATTTTAAGACGAAAATATAGTATAAAATTTTTTCGAAGGTCGCTTCATTTTCAAAATACAGGGTGTTGAAAAAAATTTTTTTTCGTGTTTTCTTTTTATTAATAAATAATGAGAAGAGACATTCGAATAATATTTGCACACCTTAATAAAGGATTTGAGCACTTTACTTTGTGTTCATATTGAACTTCTCAACTAGTTCACTGGCGAAGATCCGGGTAACGACTACTAGAATTTCGCAAAAATCAGTAATACGAGCCTGTTAAACACTTAAAATGCTTATGCTATTTGATAAAAAAGTTCATTCTAAGCAAATTAAGTTTCTTGTATTTTTCTCGTATCTCTTACAGTTTTCGATTAAAAAATTATTTTCTTGTTCACGTCACAAGAATCTCATCATTTTGTTGTTTAAATAAAGGCGTAGGCTTTGCGTGAACATAAAATAAAGTGCTCAAACCCTGTATTATGGTGTGCAAATATTATTCGAATGTCGCTTCTCATTATTTATTAATAAAAAGATATCACGAAGAAAAAATTTTTGCAACACCCTGTATTTTGAAAACTAAGCGACATTCGAAAAAATTTTATATCATATTTTCGTCCTAAAATTACGTGAGGATTCACCAGTTTAATTTTTTTTACCGAGGTTAGCAAACACCCTGTTCCTTATGAGTTTTCCTTCAATGTGTAAAGTGCCTCGTAATAATGAAACTCCGAATCTTAAATGCTGTCGCTACTAGCAGCACTCGCAGTAATACAAGCACTGTACAATGTGCAGGGTGGCCAACTAAGAATGCGAGGTATTGTATCTGGGAAACTATCTGTAGCGTTCTGTGTAAAGAAATTGTTGAATTGTTTTTCCGCAGGCAATTTAGGGACAAAATACCAACCCTTCCAAATTCGGAAACACATAAATTGGACGAAGAGGTTAGTGACCGGGACATATCTAGAAAATTTGATGGGAAAAATTATAGCGACAGAAAAAGAAAAGCTAAAGAAGACACCATAGAAATTGGAGATAAGGTATACGTGAAGAATCTGGTCAAAGATATCAAGCTCACGCCTAATTTTAACTCCACGCCCCATACCGTAGTAGAAAAACAGGGAAGTGACGTAAGTGTTCAAAATGATGAAACCAAACAGGAGCTTTGGAGGAACACAGTGCATTTAAAAAAAGGTGGAAGGGGAATGGAAGGTAACTCAAAAGGCCGAAAATAATGATGAGTAGGAATTTGTAGGAAAATAGGTAGCTAAGTACTGTTAAAGTAGGTTTAGTGTGGCTGTAGGATATTAAGGATAATTCGGGTTATAGGTTAAGATATTTCGATTAGTATGGTGGTAAGTCACTACAATGAAAGTATAATATTTTTCAAAATTATAAACAAAGAATGGATGTAGCGTTCTGTGTGAAGAAATAAAGATTATATAATCACCGTTTGGCTGGATGACGAACGACGATCGGGGGACAGTCGACGTTAGACAGAGAACCGGTGTGTGTTGTGATATTATTGTGTATTTAATTGTTTACCCTAAGTGCCCTACTTAGTGCCCAAGAGTAACGTAAGACACTACACTATCCATTGTAGAGACTTGCGGCAAAAAATGTAATTACTAAAACGGTCAAGAGAAAAACCTGGAAAATATTTTCAAGTTTTTAAAATGACCACTGGGGGGCGTAACTTCAATCTTGACTCTAAAAAAGTGATGTTTCTGTGAATTCCGCTATATTAACCTAATAAAAAAATCCACATATTTGAAGTTTAGGTTAATGTAAAACTTTTTAAGTTTAATGCTTTTTGCTGTATCTCTAAAAATAAAGTGGTGGGGGGTATTCAAAGTTTTTTTTAAATAACACCCTGTATCTGCGAAACGGCTAAGCCGATCTTAACAAACTTGGGTTAGTTCAAATCTTCTCTGGTCGTCGGTTGAGTCTGGAACACGATGTCCTTTAACCGCCCCCATAAATAAAAATCCAGACAAGTTAAGTCTGGTGATCGCGAAGGCCATGGAAACAGACGTCCTCTTCCAATCCACCGCTGTTGAAATACTGCATCGATATGCTCTCGCATATTAACAGCAAAATGTGCTGGGCAATCATCCAACTGCAAAAACAAGTTTTGCCTCTTTTCCAGAGGCACATCTTCCAACAACAACGGTAATTGATTGGCCAAAAATTCAAGAAAGACATTGCCATTTAGGGATTGCTCGAAAAAATATGGCTCAATAATTTTGCCTTCCAGTACGCCACACCACACATTTAAACTCCAACGTCCTTGGTGCTGAACTTCACGCATCCAATGCGGATTTTGTGCAGACCAATAGTGCATATTGTGCAGATTGACTCTCCCATCACTATTAAAAGTGACTTCATCGGTCCAAAGAATTTGAAATAAAAATTTTCTATTTTCGCGTATCATACCTAACATCCAATGGCAATAGTCCAACCTGCGATCAAAATCTTCCTCATTCAAAGCCTGAGGTAGAACAACATGATATGGATGCATTCTAAAAGTAATTAAAAAAACAGTTTCAACAAATACCTTTATGGTGATAGCCATTAGCACTTACCTATGGTCCTTCAAAATATTTTGAACCGTTGTTCGTGCTATGTTCAACTCAAGCGATAACGCTCTTGTGCTAACATGAGGATTTCATTCAATATACCGCAGTACGTAGTTGATATTTTTTGGGTTCTTCCAATTTTTGCCGTTGAAACGCAGACCGAAAACTACCATTGGCTCGTAAGCTCGCCACTAATCGGGGAAAAACTCTCACATCGCAAGGACGTCGATTTGGATAACGGGTCGCATAAACTCTTTTAGCTAACGCATTTTGTAAACACAAAAATTGCTCAAAATAAAGCGAAACTATTGACAACTATTGACAATTTGATTAAGAATTATTTATATTTTCATTTGTTTTCTTTCCATGGCCTGTTTCTATTAATTGTCTACCCATGAGAGGCTTCAGCAATGCAAATAGAGTAATGGTCAGCATTTCATTCCCTTTTTAAATCGGTCCTTTTCAGGGCCACAACTTTTATAGAAGAGAAAATTCGAGATAAATATTGTAAAAAAATGAGGGATTTTCGTAAGTAATAACTTTATTGTCTATATTTTGGGTTAGGAACAAGATATCGAGATGCGGTTTTCGCGAGCTTGTTTAGCCATTATTTAGCTACTTTTTCGTGGGAAAAATATCATATCAATGCATTTAAATTTTTTGAGAAAATTAACCATTTCTGTCGGAATGTCGAAAATAGCCCTCTAGCGGCGACATGTGAAACTAACGAAACTTTAAAGAATACAACATTTGTAGCCCAAGAATAGCTCCTTTGAACTAACCCAAGTTTGTTAAAATCGGATAAGCCGTTTCGCGGATACAGGATGTTATTTAAAATAAACTTTGAATACCCCCCACCACTTTATTTTTAGAGCTATAGCAAAAAGCATAAAACAAAAAAGTTTTACATTATTCTGAACAACAAATATATGGAATATTTTTATTAGGTTAATATAGCGGAATTCACAGAAACATCACTTTTTTAGATTCAAGATTGCAGTTACGCCCCCTAGTGGTCATTTTAGAAACTTGAACATATTTTCCAGGTTTTTCTCTTGACCGTTTTAGTAATCATATTTTTTGCCGCAAGTCTCTACGATGGACAGTGTCCCAGATACAGTACCTCGCATTCTTAGTTGGCCACCCTGTACATGAGTATCGAACCACATTTAAAAAAATATAGATACATACAGTTCCTCTACTAGCAGCTTGTAGGGTTTATTTTAACTAACCATTTGTAAGTGTCTCTCTTTTATCATTCTTTAGAGCTTTGCTTTTGAATGTATCTGTCACTCAAAAGAAAATTGCTTATCTCGTCCTTAAAAATACTGTAATTCTTCTGTATAGAACGTAAAATCCTTTAATCTTAAAAAGCATTTTAAAATACTAAAACCGAGTATTTCAGATCTCTCATATCAGATTTACGGTAATGGTGTTACCTTAAGTGCACTTTAATTTTAATTAAGGCGCCAGTTTTCTATGAAGTCGACCTCGTATCCCTCTTTTAGGGTGCCCAATACAATTTACATTAGACGACATTCTCTTTTACTTCAACTAAAATATAATACGGAAAAAGGAACTTGAAATATTTACGAATTTCTCCTTTTCCGCTGCCCTAAAAATTTACAATAACTTGTTTCACCTATATTAGAATTAAAAAAGTAGTGCCCACCTAAAAAGTGCCTTACGAAATTGTAATGAATTAGTGCGCCACACGTTGGTTGTCCACTTTGTAACGAATTGATCAGTTGGGCGCCACTTAATAATGAAATACTAGCTCAGTCGCCAATTTGTAAGCATAAATTTAGTTGGACACTAATTTATAGCGAAAGTTAATTTATTTAGTTTAATTAAGTATGAGATTCGTTTTCTCTGAGGGTGTGAGTTGTCTCTTTTATTAATTATATTTGGGCGCCAGAGTTCCTAGAGACAATGCAAACTGAGTATAAACACATGAAGATTAATAACTATAAAGATAAGAATATCAAAAAATTGCCCATATAATTCGTGTCTCACATATCTCGATCTTGCGATAAAATAAACAAGATAATTCAAAACAATAATATATTAATTTTATAATTAATTTACAATAATATGAGTGACGAAGTTTGAAAAATTGGAATCTATATAATCAGATGTAATTATAACTTATGAAATGAGAGATAGTTGGTCTTTACAAACGATCCTTCATCTGACTGACTGATACTTAACTTTGTTCAGTTATCTGGAACCGCCTCTGCCTCTACCTAAGTTCAATCGATTTCAAGTCAAGTCAAGTCAAGTCAAGTCAAGTATGCTTTATTGCCACAGAAAAATTCAAATAAATTTTATGGACAAAGCGAACTAAAATAAATAAACTAACCATAGTAGGGCAAATACAAAACAAAACAAAACTTAATATATACAATAATATATACGATAAAAATAGAACAAGCAATTCTCAAATTGAAATTGGTCACGATTTAACAAAAAAACTATATTACAGAACATCATAAGCAGTTGAACTAGATCCACAGGAAGTACACAAAACATAGGGTAAAGAAACCCAGTGTTATCAAAATATTAAACATACATTATAACGAAGCGTGCTGTTTGAAAAAATAAGGAAGGTCATGTCGGTGAACTTGCCTCAGGCAATGTGCATATGCGGCAGAGTTGAAAATACCGAGTAAAAGTAAACAAAACATGACTAAAATTGATAGCTTGGTATTTAATTTTGTGTAATTCCTGTATATCCGAATCGCTAATTCGTCAAAAAGATAATCCTATGCTTATTATAAAAAATATATATAATATAAAAAAATATTCACCGCCGCACATGAAGCCCAAGAAAATTAATGGAGGAAAAAATAAAATCTAATTCACGCAAAACTCATTTATAGAATAATAAGGTCTTTCTAGTAGGTAAGTTTTCGTTTTTTCACGAAATTTAGCAAATGTAGGGATGGATTTAAGATGTAGCGGGAGTGTATTGTATAACTTCTTGGAATTATAAAGAATAGAATTTTTTGTTAATTCAGAGGAGGGAAAAGGAAGGTAGATGTCCTGACTCGAATTTCTTGTTGAGTACTCATGTTGTGGCCTTTCGGGAAATATGGTTCGATATTTGCGTATTAAACAAGTTGTTTCTAAAATAAACAAAGCAGGAAGCGTAAGAATTTTATATTTTTTAAAGTAGTATTCGCAATGAGCTCTGCCATTAAGACCAAATAAATAACGAATTGCTCTCTTTTGAAGTTTGAAAATGGTACGAAATTGCTCGGTGTTACAACAGCCCCAAAAGGGAAGGCCGTAGCGAAGATGAGATTCGAACAAAGAGAAGTAAGTGAGCCTGGCAGTAGACAGATTTAGTTCCTTCGAAACCGATCGAACTGCGAAGCAGGCAGAAGAAAGCTTTTTTGTTAAAGAATCAATAACTGCGGACCACTTAAGGTTGGCACTAATACTCAAACCTAGGAATTTAGCCGATTCAACGTATTTAATATTGCTGTTGTGAAGTAGCAAAGGTTGTTGTAAGGTTGTTTTATAAGATAAGGCTACCGTTTTATCAACGTTGAAACACAGCCAATTTGAGTCAGACCAAGTTTTGATTGTGACGAGATCGCTAGAGATATTAGAGTGTAGGGAGAAAGTATTAGAATCACTCCAAGTTATACTTGTGTCGTCAGCAAAGAGAAAAATTTTACCATTGATTTTTAGGTATGTAATGTCATTAATATATATTAGAAAAGGGATAGGCCCAAGAACAGAGCCCTGTGGACCTCCACTGGTAATTAATCTGCAATCAGAATCAGAACCGTTCGCTCTAACAACTTAGTTTTCTTAACAAGATGTCATAACACACACAGTCAAACGCTTTAGCGTAATCACAGAAGACTGTAGCAGTGGGGAGATTGTTGTTAAGGGATGAGTAAACATCGTGAAGCAACAAGAACATGGCGTCATTTGTACACTTGTTTGGTAAAAATCCGAACTGTTCCGGGGACAGTATGCCATGTCTAAGGAGAAATGGCATGAGGCGATTTTTTAATAACTTTTCAATGATTTTAGAGAGTACAGGCAACAGAGCAATTGGACGATAATTGCATAAGACATCCTTTTCACCTCCCTTATGAAGAGGAATAATTATCGCAGTTTTGAGGCATTCGGGAAAAACACCTTTCGTGAAGGACGCATTAATTAAGGAAGCTAGGACATCCAGAATTGGAAGTGGGAGGTTCAAGAAAATTTTAATTGACAGATTATCAGTGCTACAAGCTGATTTACTCTTTATGCTGCTCATTACCTGAAGAAGTTCACGGCTGGTCACAGGGCTTAGGAAAAAATTATCAGCGACTTTTTTAGAAGGAGGAAGAAACGAAAGAGGGTCGAGAGAAGGAGAAATACTAGAGGTAACATTTTTGCTCACGTTGACAAAATATTCGTTTAAATCATTTGGTTTTGGCATGCTCTGATTCGCGGAATTTGTTTTGCCTCTAAGATCGTTAATAATGGACCAGGCCTCCTTGGATACGTTTCTAGCAGTTGATAAACGATTTTGATAATATAGTTTCTTTGCTGTCTTGATAAGTTTTAGGTAGATCTTCCTATAATTCGAAATGAATTCAAGAACTTGAGTGGAGTTAGTGAATTTTTTTATGTATGAGAGGGAACGCATATTTTTTGCAGATATGCGTAAGCCTTTCGTAGTCCATGGTTTGTGACATTTAGGTTTAATGGATTTAAGCGGGAAGGCTTTATTGAATGCATTTATAATTTTATTTAAGAAACCACTAAAGTCAGAATCAAGTTGACCTGATTCAATTTAGGTTTATCCAGGACTTGCAGGTAATCCTAGTGACGACTCCCACCAGTTTGCACGGCACAGCTGTAATTGACGTCTCCACGTAACATGAAAAAATAGACAAGTCTTAGACCAACGTATACTGCTAATTAACTAATTATTCAGGAAAATATCCTGTGGACCTCAGTTAGACTATCACATAGGAGGTAGTAATCAACAATTTGAAAATTTACTGGTTACAGCATGTATAATCAGAACCTAAATTAGAATTTTAAGTTAAGCAAAAATTATAAATAACTATTGTTAAGCAACACTATAAATAATTATTATTACTCAAGATATTTCTTTTCTTTACTTTAAGATATGAAATTCAAAAGAAATTATGACTAAAATTTAAAATTCAAAAGAAAATTATGAAATTTTGTTCCAAACAGTGGCTCTCGGCAAATTTAAATAAAGGATAACTTGATTTTAATGATAAATAGAAAAATAGAGGCACAACCTCTCTATAAACGAGTCATAACTCAAAATAAGTAATTTCTATTACTCTTATATATGGTCCTTGGCACATAAATGATAATTGAGCGTAATTACACCTCAATTAATTAGAGACAAAGATAAGGTAATCACTACCTCGCATTGAGATAGGATTTAGATAAAAGATAAAGAAAAAAACAGGTAAATTTACACATGTGAGCTTAACCTCTCATAAATGCAAATTAATGTCGGTACATCAGTGTTTAAACGTGACAGGGCAAGTGCTAATAATTATATGCTTGATGTTACAAATAAACTGAAATTTTAATGAAATAAGCCTGGAAAGAAAAAATATTAAGACTAACAATACTATGAGGGAAAATCAGAGAAATTCTACTAAAAATTCAATTTACTACCTTTGCAGGAATAGATAAGATCCATTCTGAGAATTCCCCAAATAATACTGTTCAATTTAAATGAAAATACGTAAAACAATGTGCGTAACCGCTAAACGATTAAATAATTTCGTTCACTGTAAATTTGGACTAAACCATTATCAAATTACATGAATTTGACTAATGAGATACGCAATTATCCACCAACAAATCGATATTTTAACCCGATGGTCACTACAAAAAATTAAGATTATTGAAGTTGTAAGTTAATCGAAAGTGTTATATAAAAATGCTAAATTCTTGCTTAAGCAGAATATTATTAAGCGAATCAGAAACAATTATTAATAATGTATTAAAAAAACGAAAAAATTAGTGAAATATATGCAAGATGAATAAAATATTTCAAGATCAAAGCACTTACCCAGCCAAACGTTGCCACAAAGATTAAAGACTTGCTTTCAAAATTCAAGACGTTCAACATCTTATGATTTTCGATGCTTTAATTGGATGTTTTAAATCATGTGACTATCGCTATAGGACATGCGGCGACAAACTAATACTCCAGAGAAATAAGACTTCCTCTGCGGAATGAGGCCGAACAAGCTGAATTTTTGCAGAGACCTTCGTTTTAATGTTCTAATGAAGCACAAAAAAATCTCATATACCTTGTGCGTCTTAAGATATCGAAGGTCAAAGGTCATGAAAATCGTTTTTTCGCGAAAATCTCGCTTCCAGTGCATCTGACGTCGTAAGAACTCATAACAAAACTTACGTATAATAGTATTCTCTACAAAATTGTTCATATACATTTTTTTCGCACGACCAACCGTTTTCGAGATATGGCATGATAAAGCGGGAGCGCGCATTCGTAATAGGTAATACTGTATTATACTGCAGAGCTATAAATATAAAAGCACTTTCATTAATCTGTTAGACTGGAAAATTAAATTCCCATTATTAAAGCCGTTCAAAATTTGTTTATTTATAAAAAAAATATATATAATAAATAATTAATAACAAAAAATACATTCTTTTCCACACCACTTTTGAAGTAGAACACAAGGCGCGTTTTTTTTCTGACATGGTATCCCCAGTAGGCCTAATCCATGTTTTCGATTTCAGGAAAAGTTTTTAACATTAATCTATCATTTTTTGCACCTGGGGCTACGCGCCTTATGTTTTCTTACCTTCCTCCTCGTCTTCGTGAGGTTCCACTAGCACCTCTATCAACACATTATCTTCGTCAGATGCTTCCTCTATATCTGTTGGCTCTATGCCAGTTGGCAAAACCTCTTCAGGCTCAAGGTCATTGAAGTCTTCGATGTTTTGCAACTCTGTTGACGGGTTCAGGCAGGCCTGTCCGTGACACTGACCACAAACTTTGGAGCATGGCAGCCCGACTTTTCTACATCCGCACTGCGCACCACTACCCCTTTTTACAATTACAGAATATTGTATTTAATAGTTCGTCTGGAGCAGGTGGCAGTAGTGTTGTTTTCGGCTGTAATATGTCGTATTTTAAATCCCAACTCCATTCTTCGGGTTGTAGATTTTTCCCTAGCCAAATCTGTACTTGGTAGTAGACCCAATGAATATGCTGTCGAGCTGCTTCACTGGTAGGTGGAAGGGATGACAATTAAACAGGTCTATTAAGTCGTGTAGCCTTAATGAATTGGGTGTATCTAAATTTTTCAAGGTTCACTTCGTCTTTTGGAGCACCATATATAGCTAACAGAAAACGCTTTCCGTTCTGAAATACTGTATCTGGCGGGCAATTTTCTGCTTGAAATATTTGAGCCGAGTGAGTCAAATCGGGATGTTTCTCAAACATTGTCATAACCTGAAGTTTTTCTTTTGTTGAATAGTGCCTATGTAGTGTCGCATCCAGTGAGGGCATGCAAAAACAAAATATGTTCTTTGTAAAGACGATATTTGCCGAGATTTTTAGACGAATAAATTCGTGTTGATGTAGTCCCATGCCAATTTTCTCTAAGAAAATTTGTCGGTGATGTGACTGGGTTCGTCCTATTAAGAGAACAAGCAAATCAATGTCTTCTCTAATGATGACGGCGGTTCTTTCGTTTTCCGATACTTCCATGGCTGTTTTGATGATTAGAACATCTGCATCATCCTTGTCTTGTTTTGTAGCGATGTTGGCAGCTTGTAGTTGTTCAATAAGCATTTCAATAAAATTCTTTTTTTTGAATCGGTTTGATAAGAACTTTTCTTGGGTGACTGGCACAATCATTGTTGCATCAAAGCGAACTTCATAGGATGTAGACAGTGCAGTGCTTCGTCTTAATTGCTCCATTGCTTTTATATTTCTATAGTTGTCTGGGTATCCGTCAAATATAACAATTATATTAGAATCAAAATGCCTTTGCAAATATGTAACATGACAGAGTGTCGGAGAAAGTATCGTTTTTGTTTCATACGACACGATGTAGCAAATATCCACCATCGCTGACGTAGGTTACATTATCTTCATTGAGTTCAATATTGACAGGCTCCATCATATTATACAATTTTGATTTTGCGGTTTTTCGCATGCCTTCATTGTCAAATAGTGATGTTGGATATGGACTTAATTCATACTCAAAATATTTTTGCAGATGATCGTATAATACAGTATTACATATTACGAATGCGCGCTCCCGCTTTATCATGCTATATCTCGAAAACGGCTGGTCGTGCGAAAAAAATATATATGAACAATTTTGTAGAGAATACTATTTTACGTAAGTTTTGTTATGAGTTCTTACGACGTCAGATGCACTGAAAGCGAGATTTTCGCGAAAAACCGATTTTCATGACCTTTGACCTTCGATATCTCAAGACGCACAAGGGTAGGCATATGAGATTTTTTTGTGCTTCATTGGAACATCAAAACGAAGGTCTCTGCAAAAATTCAGCTTGTTCGGCCTCATTCCGCAGATGGCCTCTTTTTTACCTTATTTCCCTGGAGTATAAGTAAATATTCAATATATACTAAATATAGCAAACTATAGTAAATTAAATTCACAAATTGTAGGCATTAAACAGCGCGCTACGCTTTCCAATTACCAACTACATGAGATAAGCCCGTTTCCGAATAGATGTCACTGGCGATTCATATAACAAACATCGAAAATTATTGATAATTAAACAGAATTTAGTGGAGCGGAATAAACTTATATTCCGTTACAAAATATCAACCAGCTAGAAGTGCGTTTCTAGGAGCACTTTGAATTTTAGTTTTAAAATATTTGCACATGTGAGCTTTTATCTCATAAATATTAAGCGAGTGTAGATATATTTCTAGACTTAAAGGAAAATCATTTAGAAACACTAATTTAGAAAATTACATAGGTACTAGGCAGGTTTAGCTGAGAAATTTACAAAAAATGTTTGTTGCACGTCAGAAAAGAGATATATTTACTAAGAAAATGAAAAAAGAAAAAGTTAATATAAAACGCAAGAGAAAATTTGTTATATGAACATCAATATAAAAAAATCACAATATAATAAACAAAGTATATTCATAATATATTCTAAAATAGAACAAAACCCGTTTTCCATAAGCGCTATTTCATTTTAAACAGGGCAGCAGAATCCCTAACTAATTTTGCGTTGTTGTCCAGTTTATCTTCATACTTTCAGCACAGATTACAGGTACGTATGTAAGCTGTGCTTTCATCATAATCCTAGTGAGGTTTACCTGACTAATGGCAGTTAACATGTAACTCTTAACAGGATATATTCAATTTAAATGTTTAAAGCGTTTTCCTTGACGGAGAATGACAACTAGCTATCTTTCCAGCGATTGTTTTATTCCAGGTTCAGACTGGAGTAAGTACGATGCTTTAAATGCACAAACTGCTGTTTACATGGGGTGAAATAAACTTATTTGGGTTTGAATTATGGCTCAATCATACTACAAACATACAAGGTGTTATCACCAAACTATACGGTGAAAAACGACAAGTTAATACACTTGATGCGATGTTTCCCCAACAGTTTGAATGACAGGTCATTATGTTTATAAAATGGTGTTCAAAGAACTATTAAAAAAATATATATATTTTCTATAATTCTATATATCCAGTATAAATAAGTTCATCTGGCGTCTCTGTTATCAACAAAATTCTTTGTAATTAAAGTCGCATATCATTTGCATGCCTTTTATTTTCTTAGACCGAGACCAAAACTGTCTCGGTCGAGCCTGATGCCCGACACCGAGTTCAAAGGAGTCTCTCCCCCATTGAAATGCAATAGCTTAATATTAATAAAATTTTTAAATATTAATAATACTTTTATTTTAAATATATAGTTCATTACATATTATAGATTTATATAAAGCATCGCCAAAGCAAAGTTTCATTACATTAAGGATAAAAACTTTCTGTTTAATATGCAGAGCCGTAAGCCGCTATAACTTTTGCAATATCGGTTTTAGCCGCTTTAGACGAATATTTGCATGTTTTTGTAGGAGTTGGATATGAGTTTTGAATGAAAACATTCACGTTCATAAACTTGTTTACTTATTTTCGGTTATATATGCATTACGGGTTTTGTGTCAAAATTATATTTTTGCAGTTGGGCGATGTGAGGATAAAAATATCTTACCAAAATTAATAACGCCGCCGTTGGAGATTTTATTTTGTCTGAGAGTTTTTTGAGCCTAACAAATATTTGATAGGAAAAAAAATTCCCTCACTTCGTCTAGGAAAGCTCCTAAATTAGGACGCGGATTAGGTTCAAATCAAGGGCGTTGGAGTGCCTCATAAGAGCCGACGTTTGTTTGACATTATAAAATAGGTTTAAATATCCTAACTGAACATTGGTCTGAAGTCGGGACTTTCCGTTACCTATAGTTGGTTACCCTACCACAACGACGTTAGTTTCTGGTGGCCTTCTCTATTTATCTATGACCGTGCATCTTAATCTCAAGCTCAAACTGGAATATGCCATTAACGAACACAGATTAAAATCAAGGTGCTCCAGAATAATGATTTAACGTATTTGTAAACCAAAATGAGGATAGAGTTTGTCACTTGGTATAATAGTATATTATGATATAAGTGTATAAGAGGGCCTTTAAAGCACGCGCGACATATTTCAAAACACGACGCGCAGCGGAGTGTTTTTGTAAGTCGCAAGGGCTTTAAAGGCCTCTTATACACGTATATCATACGCTATTTTTTATTACGAATGCATCATAATCTCAAAAATGTTTTAAATATTAAATTTAAGGGATATATTGACGAATATATTAATCTGTCACATTTGACATGATCAAATGTTTCTATAGAAACCTTTCAAAAATTAGGTGCATCATAAACATTATTTTAAGCACGTTGCAGCGTGCGATAATCGTTGATTATGATGCATGCGTAATAAAAATATTTTTATATAACTAAGAATGCGCAAAAAGCGGAACGTATTTAAGTACAGGGTGATCCCCTATAATGTCGCCCCCCTTTAATTTTTTTATTTTAAGTGTCCCAAAAAAATTAAAAGTATGGTTATGTAGGTACTGAAAAATACTGTTTTTCTTCAAAGGTCAGCAAATCCGTCATTACTCGACTGTGTAGGCGGCCGTGAAGTTTCGTTTTTCCTCCGCCGGAGCTTTACTTTTCACTTTTCCGCCGGCGGAGGTAAAAGTGTTGTCATAGCAACATAGATACAATACAAACAGACAACAAAATAAGCGTCAACAACTCAAGATTTATTAAACTACAATTTGCATTTATCACTCAATTTGTGACTGCATTTCTAAAAATCACTAATTTAGGAACAAATTGGTTATTATTTAAACGAATTTACTCAATAACTGCTTATCAATACGGAATTAAAACGCAATCGGAGACGCCATCTTAAAAAAATAATTATTGTTGACAGTGTCCACTGACAGCTTTATGTTACATAATTCACCGACACCGGTCTAAGCAAGGCCACCTACAACCGTGGTCTAAGTCGCCTTGTGAACCCATTTATCTTTAATAATAATTAGATATTATTACTATTAAGAGATGTTTTTGCATTAATATGTCGACATTTGAAGAAAAAACAGCATATTTTATTTGGAGGAAAAGTTACTTTTCATGGCTTGCTCTCTATTACCAGCCTCACTCCGTTCGGCTGTTAAACACGAGCGCGCCATGAAAAGTATCACTTTTCCTCCATATAAAATAATATACTATTTCCTGCCTATAAAAAATATTGGAAAAATGATCAGTATACAGGGAAAAACAAAAACTTAATTTTTTTTAATGGAACACCCTATATATGAATTTATTTTTCGATTTTTCGTAAAATTCTAAGCATTCTTTATCTATGGTGTTAGTAGTAGTGAGTTAGTAGTTTCACAGCTATAAATAGTTGAAAATCAGTACCTTGGCTACTTTTCACCTTGGTAGCAAGAAGATCATTAGAGATGGAGTAAAATGAATTTCACAGTCCTATCTTAACTTTTCAAGAGCTAACTGACGGTACTAACTGGCAGGCGGTACCATGGGTACCAAATCTGGTACCTCGGTAGGTACCATCAGTTAGCACCATCACATAGCTCTTGAAAAGTTAAGATAGGAATGTTAAATTCAATTTACTCCATCTCTAATGATATTCTTGCTACCAAGGTGAAAAGGAGCCAAAGTACCGATTTTCAACTGTTTATAGCTGTGAAACTACTAACTCTAGGGGTATAACATCATACATAAAATATGCTTAGAATTTCACGAGGA
Organism: Pissodes strobi; assembly: GCA_016904865.1. Classification (NCBI taxonomy): domain Eukaryota; kingdom Metazoa; phylum Arthropoda; class Insecta; order Coleoptera; family Curculionidae; genus Pissodes; species Pissodes strobi. The sequence goes on along the minus strand of JAEQML010041866.1, from coordinate 7,362 downwards.
ATCGAAAAAGAAATTCATATATAGGGTGTTTCACTGAAAAAATATTAACTTTTTGTTTTTCCCTGTATACTGATAATTTTTCCAATATTTTTTATAGGCAGAAAAAAAATATTTTTTAGTACCTACATAACCATACTTTAAATTTTTTTGGGACACTTAAAATACAAAAGTTAAGGGGGGCGACATTATAGGATCACCCTGTACATTAGTACATTTCATAAAAAGGGTCGAATTGCTTGCTGAATAAAAAGCGCCTTGATTTTTTAAAAAAACTGCCTTGCTTTGATTTTAAACAGCTAAATCCTTTTTTATACTGTATAAATTCATTGCTTTGGGCCTCGTAAAGATATCGTAGCTAAAACATCAGAAATAATGTGGATAGGACTGACCATCAGCTAATCGCATCGATTTCGTCTCTTGTACGAGCACTCGCAAGGTATGCTGGCATGAGGTGCTTGGCAACGTTGTATGTATTCCAGACGTCAGCCAGATAAATTTATTCTGGTTCAGGTCCGGATTAATTTGCTAGATATATCTGGTGTTAAGCCAACATCGTCAAATTTAAAGGGACAGAAGTGAATTCGGTGTTTTTTGTGGTTTTTTACAAAAGTTTGAATATCTTATAACTAAAAGCTGACAATAAAACAAGACGTTGCAGGGACCGGGCTTCAGAGTAATTTTACATTTCATTTTCGTTTCACGCATGTCCCTCCGCTCGCTTCGCTCACTCCGGGGCGCAACCAAACAAAACTAACCAAATTAACTCAAATTTAAAAAAAAAAGAAACACAGGATCCAACCGCTCACTGAGGTATGGGACCACTTGAACGAAATTCGCTGGACCATAAAGATATGGTGTGTCAACAATGTAATGTCCGCGCAACTCTGAAGTCCTGCTACTACTAATAAATAGCTAATAGCAGTTTGTTTTACAACCCTTTGTGCAAGTTTGAAACCAGGAAGAAAAAATACTGTTTTAAGACACAGGAATTGTTTACTTAGACTTGTTTTAGATAAGAAATATTACATGACTTATTTTTTTAATAGCGGTGATCATACTCGATGACATATCTGAAGTGCTGGGGTTTTACTATTGGCACATATAACTTTAAACAAACTTCTCTGATTGTTCTTCTGACTGTATGTTCACTTAAGTTGGTTCCACGAACTTCTTCTGATACGTTTCTTGTTTGAATTGGCATTTGGCGCCTGTTTTGAAGTGTTTGCAACTCTATAAATCGATCATCTATGGTCTACAGCCATGATTAAATGCATTTTGCTTTGATTTGATATTTTTACATACACTTAAATCTGCTTCGAACGTGTAAAACTGCGATCGATTGTTCTTCTGACTGTATGTTCACTTAAGTTGGTTCCACGAATTTGCGAAGAGATTACGCAAGTAATTTCAGGAATGGAAGCATACATTCCAAATTCCATCAAATTACCGACAAAAGGAAAGCCCTGGTTCGACAGAAGATGCGAAAGAGCTGTAGGTAGGAAACAGCAAGCCTACAAGTACTGGCAGCAAAATCAGACTGCTGAAAATCGCAATTATTTTGTCGGAGTGAGAAATGCTTGCAAACTTACTAAGAACAAACACAATCAAAGGATCAGGAATAAACTTTTGCAATGCTCCAGTGGCTCCAGGAATTTCTGGTCGGTAGCAAAGGCAGCAAGTAACAACTTTACAAAAACGTCCCTGCCACCTTTCACAGATGAACGGGGCATCACGGCGACAACAGTCAAGGAAGAAGCAAACATGCTCGCCAAAATGTTTTTATCGCACTCTACTTTAAACTACCATGGCAGAATCAAGTTTCATCACCGTGATATTCGTAAAATCCATAAAGAACTAGATACTTAAAAGGCATCAGGACCGGACGGATTACCTGCGATCGTGTTAAAGAACTGCGCCAACGAACAACCATCTGTTTTTCCAGGCTTTTTTCTCTGTCTTACGGAAACGCTCCTGACCCGTCCTGGATTGCGGCCCATGCAGCATGATCTCAAGGTAAAGTTCGGTAAAGGTTTATGCACATTATTTACAATTGATTACTGATTTTACACTTCTTCTTTATGTACTTCCTCTCTTCGTGATTACGCTTATATATACAATAGTTTATATACACTTATTTCTATTCTAATTTTCTTATATTAGAATTCCATATCTTTTTTCTTACTTAAAATGCACTTTATTCTATCTATTCTATCTATATTTATGCTTATGATTACGTGACCAGTTATTTCATTATTTCTTTATCTATGTATGCTTCTCCTTATCACATAAACATCTTCTGTTTATATATTTCTTCTCACTTTACATAAACAACTTTTGCTTATATATTTCCTCAATTATTTCAATCTATGTATGCTTCTTCTTTATTCTTGATGCTTTACATATATACTTATTGCTTATATAACATTTCACCTTGGAACTATGCCCTTCTTGAGCTTCTATGGTACCAAAAATTTTGCTTAGACTTCCTTGATTGTAAGTGAGCTACTTCAGTCCATATTATATGCTCAACTTTGCGATGCCTAAATTCTTTGCTGTGACTTTCTCATTTAGATAATCCGTCATTGCAGTCTTATTTAGAGCGGATCACACTTTACTTTATAATTTTTTCCTTCTATACACAGTTATTATTTCCTGTATATACCTTCGATACACAGTTACAATGGCATCTCAGTTTTTGTGCTTTTCTCAGTTATGATAATCATGCAACTGGTCCATTAACTTCTGTTGTACTATATATCTTTACATTTGTTTCAACTATTTTCTTATTATATTTGGGTTGCCCTTTAAATTTGACTTCTCCTACTCCTAAGTGACTTGATTATTTAATTTCCTATGGGCATTTGGGTTATATATTATATTTATTTACAATTGAGACTTTGCCTCTCACCTAATGTTTGTGTTTGTCTTAGTTTCTTCTTGGTTTCTTCTTTTACTTATACTTTTTTACTTTACTTCTTATAATTATATTTTCCCTACCCTCGTCATTTTCAGTAGTTTCTCCTGCTTCCTGCTCCGTTGTTTCATTTAGTTTCTCCTATACAAATCTGTTGTATTGCTCCATTTTAATATCTCACTGACTCCTGATGTTTTTAAATGATCATAACAATCAGTTGTATTATCTTTTTCCTTGCAGATACGGACCTTTACCCACCATGCAGCCCGACCACGCGGTTCTCATGCTTCCTCAACTAGCAGTAATCTCCTTCCTAAGCCCGCGTTCATTGTTCCTAGTCGGCGACACTTGGATTCAATCAACCTGTTGCTTTTAGCGTCTGCTGTTAGGTGGCGACTTGTATTCTGCGAGGATTAATTAAATTAATGCGCGATTTATTGAAACTTTGAAATTATATTAGTTTTAGTGGATATATCAATGGTGACCAATAGTTAAGTTTAATTGACACGGCGCGAAAGATTACAAACGCGTGATTTGAATTTTTAAATTATAATTTAATTGTTTATTGACGTACATCATTGTTTTTTGACATCCACCATTCTGCTGTTGTTTTAAAAACAATGACGTCGTCTATTGGTTAAGACTTAACGAGAAAATATTAACATTGTTTATCGGTCAGAAATGTTGATAAGAGTATGCTTTGTCGATTGAGGTATATTTATGAATTGTTTATAAGTCTTTGGTCACTGTTTTGTAAATATAGTTTTTCTTAAGAGTTTGTGTTGTGTTTCATTTATAGTTAGTTTGGATTAGTATCACTAGATTTCCACTTAGAGTTCGAACTTGAACTTCACTGAATTCTGTTTTAAAAATTATCTTTCTCAGAACTTTAACAAAACTCTCATAGATTCGTCTTCTACTACTGTGGATAGGCAACTTCTGAGCCGCGAACAATGCGCTTAGAGCGAGACTCAGGTTTGGGTAAGGATCTTATTATAAGATAGCACTCAAAGCGTACAATTTGTACTGCCAGGAGCGGTCTAATAAACCGAAGGTTCGGCAGCGTATATATATCATAAAATCTGCTGAGCTTTGCATGTTTAAGGTTGAAAGTCGCTCGCGTTACCTGCTCGAGTTGTTTATAGTTTGCTTTTAATGTTTATATAATAATTTCCAAGTTTAAGTTCAAACTTAGGACAGGGTGATATTTATTTAGTAGTTAATGTATTTTAGTAGTTCACAATATAGGGTGCTTCATTTAAAATTACAAACTTGATGTTTATTTGTTAGTCATCCGATAGCAATTTGTTTATTTTTTAATACATTCCAACGATTCAGAAAAAACCTTACAACTTTTAAATCTAACCTGTACCGATAACTCCAATAATAAAGCCATCGTTTCAAATATATTCATACACCCTGTACAGTTCCCGATTACTATAAAACCATAGCTTAAATAAAATACTAAGATAGAGGTCAATACCTTTATTATAAAAGTAAGCTACTCTTGTTATCGCTATATAATATATTTATGTGCGTATATGACCTATTATTGTGCTTAAAAATTTAGTTACAAATTTTATTTATGCTCATAATTTGCTGATGAATATTTTGATGTGAATCAGAATTGGGTATTACAGGACAGCTGGCAAAAATTACTTTCTAGGTAACCCCGAACACGGCTGATTTCTTTCCAAAAAGTTTCTCTTTCCATATCTGTATATAGATTTTAGATGAGCAATTAACTACTACTGCGTAATCTTTAAAAATATTCGAAAAATCATTGTTAGTGAAACATAGTTTCTATTTCAGGATATGGAAATATTTGGCCCCGTACCCCTAATGGCAAAATCGCTAGTATAGTCTATGCCATAATCGGCATGCCATTATTCCTGTTGTACCTCTCAAATATCGGTGATGTTATGGCAAGGTCTTTTAAGTGGATTTATGCCAATCTATGCTTATGCAGGTGGTGCCCTGGGGTAAGTCAAAATTGACCAAATGTTAAATTAGTATATACTTGTTTATTAAATTTGTTGAAAATGATGTATAACGATGGAAAATGATGTATAACGAAATATACATGCTTCATGGACTCCTAATGGCTTTATGTATGTGATATGTTACTACGTTTCAACTGGCTGAGACTCTCCAGTTGTCTTCAGAAGATTACTAAATAAATTACGTATCTAATTAATAACAAAACTATATGCACTGATGCATGAACGCTAAGATTACATTTAGTTAATAGAGGTTGTCTTAAGTTTCTAATATCGAAATCTATCTGCTAAGACAGTCAGAATTTTATTTATGACGACTGCTTCCTTCAATTTCTCTTTTCTCCAATGTGACTCTTAGAATAATTTTGGGTTCTGACCACATCATGTGATGACCATATGTCACCGGATTTGTTAATTCCCTTCCTGTTTATTTATACGGTATACACCGATCTTTATTTCTAGTGATCTTTTGGTACCGACATAGGAATCGCCACATTTGCAAGAGACCTCGTAGAAGCAGTTTCCTTCTGTCCTTCTGGCCATGGATTTGGTCTTAGCCGGGCGGTTCATTAGAGTAGCTGAAATTAAAAACTGTATTAATGCTCTAAAGCAGAGTTTTATTCATAATACCGAAACATATTTTTTGCACTCGACGTGTGTTTCGCTAACCATCTTAGCATTATCTGAAGGAGATGAATAAAACAGCTTTAGTCACCTCCTAATAATGCCAACATGGTTAGCGAAATCTGCGTCAAATGTAAGAATTCTGTTTCGGTATTGTGTATAAAACTCTGTTTCGGTGCATTTTTCCGGAGGTTCCAAACCTCAACGTACTGAAGTGTATTAATGCTGCTGTTCGTGTGCTCGATTTTTATTTGTTTATGTTAGATGATTGTCCATCAAGTACAAGTTAACCCAATTAGAATAATTTAATCTAGCATAGCTATGCCTCAAAACTAGAATATAGACAATGGGAATCCAAGAAACCTCGATCCTTCAATGGTATTGTTATTGCATTTAAAATATCAGTTTAGTTAAAAACTCACGATTTGAAACTGGTAAATAACTTTTCTTGTAAACGTAATAGTGTCTATATCTGCACGCTTTTAAGAAATGCAAAGTGTTTCGATATTTCCTAAATTTTATCAATTAATGAATATGTGCCGATTTAACTAATAAGTATTGCATAGGATAAATTACTAGAATGCTTTCTTCTCAATTATGAAAATCTTTATTTTATTTTGTTAGGTCGCCAAAAGGAGAGCAGAAAGGAGGATGAGGAGAGACCAACAAATGAGCGAGTATTATGATAGTGACACAAAGTCTGAAAAAAGCGATAGTACTGGCTCCCCTGATGTAAGTACCTACCACATAATATCAGTGTCGGCACTAATAGTTGAGAGAGCACTTTCATCTAGTTGCATGTAAAATCGCGATTAAAGAAGATATATCTTTTAGATGATTGTTTCCCAGAACACATAATGTGGACTTGCATCCTGTATCTAAAAGTTGTCCTGTTATCCATAAATTATTGAGTTCACTAGGTTTTGATTCTGCTTAGACCACTAACATGTATTTCACAAATATTTTTTGTACTTTGAGACATGCACATGCATAAATAATTTATGGCGTCTAGGATTGCATATTTCGAATGAGCAATTCGATTGGACACCAAATAGCAATATGCTTCGCAATGCCAAAACAAAATATGATATTGAATAAATTAATATACCAGAAATAAGCAGGTTACAGAGTGAAAAAAAAATTAACTGCTCAGAATTTTCCATGATGACTTTGTTATGAAAAATAACAAACTATGTGCTAAATAGCACAATAATTATTTATTAGTATTGAAAATATAATGACTCATTTCCAAACGATGTAATCAAAATGGACATAATATGTTACATTTATATTAGGTGTCTATATTCTTTGTACAATTTTCTTTAGTAAATATTTCTGTGTATTTTGAATATGTTTGTTATAAACAGTTTTATAAAATCCCCATATGACAGTTGCATGAGAATTCTTAAAAATTGTGTTGTAAATGGTGAAAGTAATATTGTTCCTTTTTATTATAAACAAAATTAAGGAGAAAAATTAAAACTATAACTGTAAGCGTATAAAGCGATTTTGGAATCACTTCACTTCTATATCAGGAGAGATCAACGCTTATTTTTTCAATAGAACATTCTGTATGACTTTTTTGGATTTTGCTGGAAATTCTAGATACTTTTTATACAAAATAATCTATACTTAGATTCAATTTTTCCTTAGATATTTTCTTTCTCTCTCTCTCCCCCCCTCTCTCTCTCTCTCTCCCTCTCTCTGATTCCTATTCTGGGCTTTCTGATACCAGTTTCCACCTACCTCCTTATATCATCCATCCATCGCAAGGGCGGTCTGCCTATACTTCGCTTCGTCTCTCTCGGTCTCCATTTTATGATT
>MU187289.1:27027-68538 GCA_016904865.1 Pissodes strobi | reverse complement strand
TTTACATTAATCTGCTTCGACTTAACTTTCTGTTATATCTTATAATTATATACAGTCTATTTTTCTATATACAGTTTAATAATTTTCTTCAGATATAAACAAGTAAAATAAAATTTTACTTAAAATTCCACTATAATTGAAACTCGACTTAACTAATAGTCATTCGACATGTTTCACTACACAGTAGCTTTATCAAGTATGAATGGCAGTATTAAAAAATGTTGTTGTCGCCCTATCGGTTCTACAGACTTAGTTTTTCTTTATTTTTATGCAAGCAATAAAATTAGGTTCGGTAAATAAGGGTTATATAGGTATAATAAATGGTTTAACAAAAAAGGGATTTTTAATATAGATTTAACAAGGGTGATCTATTTAGGTCTAATTGACAATTTAGCAATTTAAATTTATTAATTTCAAGGGACTCCAACAGATTTAATCTAATACCTTTATTCTCAGTGTGCAAAATTTGGAAATTATGATCGAAATTATGATTATATTCTAGTAAGTGATTTGAATAATGAGAGTCTGTCTTATGATTAATGAAACTTCTAATATGTTCTTTTATCCTTTTAGAAAAACTTCTACCCGATTGGCCAATGTAAATTTTTGGCCAGTCATTACATGATAGTTTATATACTCCTGATTTAATTGATTTTTCTGTTTTATTTTTGTTGTTTTTTATATATTTTCCTATTGAGTTGTTAGTTTTAAAGGCGACATTGATGTCAAAAGATTGTTTTAGAAACTTTGCTATATAGTTGCTAAATTGACCTATATAGGTAATGAGAGCAAACTTTTTTGTGGTATCTTTAGTCGTTGGAAAAACAAGATTTAATGCTTTTTTATATAGTTTTTTTGTTTAAAAGTTTATCTATTATTTGAGAGGTGTATCCATTGTTGACCGCAATTTGTTTAATGGTATTTAGCCCTTTTTCAAAATTATTATAATTTAATGGAACTGTAATTAAGCTGTGTAACATTATTACAAGTGCAAGATTTTGAAAGCTAAATAATTTGCTTATTTGAATTAAATTAATCAAATTGTAATTTCAAATAAAAATAAGGCATGAGCAAATAAAAATGATTTCATTCAAACAAGAGAAATAATTTCGTACAAATACCCAAATCATTGGTGTAAATAACCGACCTATTTAAATTAAAACACGAAGCTTTTGGAACAAATATACCTCAGATTTCAATCAAAACACAAAGGTTTTAGAAAATATATATGTTATATTTGTTCCAAAAGCTTTATGTTTTAATTTAAATAAGTCGGGTATTTTAACCAATGTTTTGGATATTTGTACGAAATAATTTCGCTTATTTGAATCAAAATAATTTTATTTCTTTTAATGTTATTTTTGTTTGATGTGAACAACAATTATAAAATCATATTGTTTGTTCGGAATAAATATTTATTTCGAACAAAGAAAATCTTAAAAATAAATCAAATAAATATTATTTTTTATTCAAACAAATATTTGCTCGAATAATCTCCATTTTTTTTTGGGCCATTTTTATTTTTTTCAGTGAACGTATCAAAATTTTGAATGTCAAAGTTTGACTTTTTCTTTCAGATTAAAAATTATATTCATTTTTTTTATTTAAATAGTGGTAGATACAATAATGTACATTACATGTACGCTATGGCATAAAACAACATTCTTAGAATTTCCCACTCTGTTTACGACCTCCTTGCTGCAATATTTCCCACTTCTAACTGCACATGAATCTTAGATGGATGAGATAGGGTGGAATTAGATAGGACCTTCAGGCTAGATCTATGCATCTAAAGGTGATAGTTTAAGAGCCAGTGGCCGGCAGACTATAAGTATTTTACCAAAGTCATAATTTGGTCCAGTGAATCTCTCTTACCTACTATACATGAGATCGGGACTAACTAAGCTCGACGGCGGTAGGTATGGAGTCATTAAGGTGTGACAGGTGTAAAAACCAGACCAACTTTGAAAGTATATCAGCAATGCTGCCATTTGGATATTTTAATATATACTATTATTATTAATAAAAAATAACAATGGCAGACGATTATGACGGTTGTGAGGTCATGGCAGACACTTCTGAAAATGGCAAAAAAAAATTAAATTTCGAAAGTATTTTAACAAATCTGAAATTTTAATATGTTATTTATGATAGAATTATAAGCCTATATTTATTGCGGCAGACGTTTTCTCCGATTATAACATCCCGACAGACAGCAAAACCTTACCTACAGCTCGAGAATACGTATGTATAATACTCACACTTAACTTTATTAATCTGCATACAATTGAATATACTACTATGCATATAGAAGCTGATATAATTATAGGAACAAACATATTTACTGACGTAAGTTGGATAATAAGAAGAATGGGCACATTTATGAACAATAAAGAATATCAAAGTATAAAGATAATAATTGAAATTTTAATTTGTGTTTTCCATTCGATTAAGGCAAAATATCAATTTAATAAATCAAAATAATAATATCTAATTATTGTTGACGTAACTTAAAACTAATTATTATCATCTTCGCAATCATTTTCGTCTTCGGAATCATTTTCATCATCTACTGAATCGGTTTATGTAAAAATAGAATTGAAATTTGTAAATTGAGCCAAGCATATTTAAAGTGTTCTTCATCTCGTTTGCAAAATCTGCTGGTCTTACTTGACCAGGCCCAAAAATTGTATACTCAACTAGTGGTGCTTCATGTCGTAGACACCGTACGTTGTCTTTAATTGACGGGTGGAAATATTGGTCAAATATTACGTCGATTCTTTGTGCGTGATATTTCCACCCGTCAATTAAAGACAACGAACGATGTCTACGACATGAAGCACCACTAGTTGGGTATACAATTTTTGGGCCTGATCAAGTAAGACCAGCAGATTTTGCAAACGAGATGAAGAACACAAAATTTAAAGAAGCTCTTATTGATTTCTTTGCTATACATTGGGCAAGTGATGAAGTAGCCGCATTTCTTGGTAATAAATTGATTCATCTGAATTTTAGAAATTGCTATTCTTATAAAAATAATGAGGAAAAAGTTGAATCGAGTATTGCTGAAGATCTGTGTTGTAATTTACATGAAGAAGCAGACAGCAAAATTATTTACCACGCATGTAGTATCGCCAATCAGTCTATAATATTGTAATTAGGGGCTCTGATACTGATATACTAATAATAATGCTTGGTAATATGGATCATTTAAAAATTGCTTCTCATATTTGGATGCTTACTGGAACAGGAAATAATGAAAGATTTATTTCACAAAAATCCATGAGCAGCTTGGGGAATTACTAGCCAAAAGCTTGATTGGTTTTCATGCTTTCACCGAGTGTGATTTCAAACCTGCTTTTTTTAACAAGGGAAAAAAAGACCTCTTACTTTATTAAAAAAAAAATTGAATTTCAACAAAGTTTTGCAGTTCTAGGTGACGTGAATTTAACAGACGATCTGTTACACGAGCTGTTCAACATTATTCAAAAGTTTACTTGCCAAATGTACAATGCAAACAAATCCAAGGACGTGGATGACGGAAGGTTCCAGCTTTTTGCCCGTAGCTACAAAGCTACATACGTAAATGAAAACTTTCGATGCAAGTTCTGTACCACCGTGTAAGAGTGAACTGTTCTAGCAATTTTTAAGAGCACATTACATTTCCAGCATTTGTAAAAATGCTTTTCAGAAAATTCCCACTACGTTGAGCCCGCTGGAACATGGTTGGATAGAGCAAAAAAGCTTATTTGTTTTTAAATGGTTCGAAGGAGATCAACTTCCATGTTTTGTCAGCGATTTGCTAAAGGATCGTTCAGGTAATTTATTACATAAATTCCACTTTAAATATGCTTGACTCAATTTAGAAATTTGAATTATATTTTTACAGAAACCGATTCAGTACATGATGAAATCCCATCCCAAGACGATGAAAATTATTCCGAAAATGAAAATGATCAACTTCCATGTTTGGTCACCGATTTGCTGGAAGATCGTCCAGGTAATTTATGAGTAAATTCTACTTTAAATATGCTTGGCTCAATTTACAAATTTCAATTCTATTTTTACAGAAACCGATTCAGTAGATGATGAAAATGATTCCGAAGACGAAAATGATTGCGAAGATGATAATAATTAGTTTTAAGTTACGTCAACAATAATTAGATATTATTATTTTGATTTATCAAATTTATATTATGCCTTAATCGAATGGAAAACACAAATTAAAATTTCAATTATTATCTTTATACTTTGGTATTCATTATTGTTCATAAATGTGCCCATTCTTCTTATTATCCAACTTACGTCAGTAAATATGTTTGTTCCTATAATTATATCAGCTTCTATATGCATAGTAGTATATTCAATTGTATGCAGATTAATAAAGTTAAATGTGAGTACTATACATACGTATGCTCGAGCTGTAGGAAAGGTTTTGCTGTCTGCCGGGATGTTATAACCGGAAAAAAGGTCTGCCGCAATAAATATAGGTTTATAACTCTATCATAAATAACATATTAAAATTTCAGATTTGTTAAAATACTTTTGAAATTTATTTTTTTTTGCCATTTTCAGAAGTGTCTGCCATGACCTCACAACCGTCATAATCGTCTGCCATTGTTATTTTTCATTAATAATAATAGTATATATTAAAATATCCAAATGGCATCTTTGCTGATATACTTTCGAAGTTGGTCTGGTTTTTACACCTGTCAGACCTTAATGACTCCATACCTACCGCCGTTGAGCTTAGTTAGTCCCGATCTCATGTATAGTAGGTAAGAGAGATTAACTGGACCAAATTATGACTTTGGTAAAATACTTATAGTCTGCCGGCCACTGGCTCTTAAACTATGATGATTTGGTACAAAAAAAAACTAGAAACCTATTAGACGTTTTGGTGGAAATTGAGTTCCTTTGATACAATATAAATTATATTCTAATAATTCAAAAGAATTGAGTGTTTTTAGGAATTAAATATCTTTGAAATTCTAAATTCGATTCGAATTTTTGTCCTGAGTATTTCAAGGTTTTAACAGAAATAAAAAAAAAACATTCATTAAAGGATCATCGATCGTATCGAAATTATCGTACGTATAATTGTATATAATTCACTGATCGTATTTTAATAGTTAGTCAAACAGAAACGTGTCTTGTTTGTCTGTTTCACTTCGTATTTGTCTAACGTGGGAAACTCTATAATTACATGCTTGTAGACATCGTTTAGGACATGTTTATTTAAGGAGGAAAAATATTGATATCTAAACAGTTTGTTCTATCGTTCCTGTAATAAATATGTAATATTAATATATGGTTGGTTGTAATCAATCATTAATGTTATTAGACAGAGGTATGATATTTTAAAATTAGTGAATATCATTGTTATGTTAGGGAGTGATGGTTTCATAGAACTGTGTGCCAATGAGGAAGAACTGCTTTTTCAGTAACATGAATGTAATGTAAACAACGTGCCAAGTTGTGAATTAGGCCTAAATTTCTTGAATTCTTCAGACACCAAAAGAGGAAATATTGGATAAGAGAAGAGAATTTCACATCAGGGGCGTAGCCAGGTGGGAGTCAGGGAGCGCCCTCGCACCACTATATACATAATGAGCTATTGTTGTATAATAACCTGCATTTATTCATTGTGAAACCTTTTCGAGAATTACACATATTTAGAAGTGAAATGAAAGTCTTGTAGTCTTCCTCCAGTTAATTTATTGCGCAATTTAGCTCAGGTAGCTCGACATGTTTCGAACATAGAAATGTTCATCATCAGGAGAGCAGAGCTCGGGTCCGATGACCACAGTAAGAAGGGGAAAAATTAAATCCTTAGGAGAAAAGTATCATCTTATCATCTAGAATTAAGTGTAGGAGGAAGAAAAGAAGAAAATTCGCTAAAATACATGTTACAGTTAAAAACCTAAATTTAAACTTAAAAGATATTGTGCCACATAGGGCTTTATTTCACTCCTACATTTTAACTCCACTGCGAGATTATGGACTACTTCTTCAACTTATACATATTTGTTTAAAATAATAAAATACAACGTATTAAAAAAACAAACGGCCTGCTCTTTACCCCATAGTTAATAGTAAAAAATGGACAGCAATAAAACGAAGAAAAGAAGCTCGTGAAAAAAAGTTGAAGTTGTTGAGAAAAAAATTTGATTTTTTTTAAGAGAGGAAAAAGAGAAATATTAAAACGAGCATTTTTTAAAGTGAAATTTCTTTTATACCTGAAGAGTAAGCTGGTGAACGTATAACGTTATGATACGGCGCGGCGTGGCGATCGAAAGTAAAGAGCATTAGTAATGGCACGGTGATACGGCGAGGCGATTTTTTATCTAATCCATCCATAATCCAAACCAGACATGCGATAACCATCTTTTATCTTCATCTCTTCTACATCGTCCGCACCGAACTCGCCTAGCTTTCTCTGAAAAGAATCGATCGTTAAACGAGCCGGAGTTTCATATATCGTATGTTCTACCATTCGTGTCAGCAAATTTGCATAAAATAAATGTGATAACCTATGCAACATTCAAAAAATATTATTTCAGTATTTAACAGACAACATGTGGTAAAATATGGGGAGAGTTTTACGTTGTATACCTAATAAAAACGGACAATATTCTACAGGCCTGTATAGCTTATTACTAATAAGCTGTACAGGCCTGTAGAATATTGTCCGTTTCTGTTTTGTACGGATGAAGTTTCACTTCTGGTGTGTGGTCTTCGCAAGCACACTCAATTTTCCTGTTCTTTTATGTCTTTTTCCTAATTGTTGGATCGACTATAACGTTGTATAAATTTCGTAATTTTAATTTCAACACCCTATGTGTAAAGACTTTTTCATGACTTTCCAAAACTACTTTACGTGGAACATGTCTGATGTTTTTGAATGAAAACATTTGAGAAAATTGTGAAGTAGAACATAGAATTATATAGTACTAGATTTTACCCGCGGCCTGAAAAAAGTGTTAGAATTAAGAAAATAAACAGATTTAGACACCTAACTTCAAAAATAGAGACATATTAACTATTGCTTAAAAGTGACAGAAAAATAGAAATAAATAAAGGGAAAATAGGATTAAAACTAACAGTAAAAATCATATTTTTTAATTGAATATCTTTTTGTCCTGAGCTATCATTTATTAAGTTTTTTATTTTTAAAACTACATCCGAAACAGCTGATGCTATACTCAATTGAATAGTGAGCTGACCGCCGGTTATTTACTTATTGGGACGCCAGATGGCGCTAAATGTCATTCAAATGAAACGTCAGATGGCGTTGAATTCTATTCAAATTTCTCAATCTCTTCGTCGGACTATCATAATGTCACGCTAAAAGGCTAAGGCTGCGGGGGTATTCTACTATATCGGGGTGTTAACTATGACGCGGATCTTATCCTGAAGGGGTAGGTCTAACTTCCTTCGATTAAAATGCAGTTTTTCCCAAATCACTAATTTATTTATTACTGCCTAAATAATAATAAATTACTCGCTCGGCTGCGGAGGTATTCTAATGCGATAGGGGTGTTAACTATATAGATACACAATTTATAATATAGTAATATTGACTTACATCTTTCTTTCCGTAAAAGCAACCCTAGGATGATCCTTGCGTCACGTCCCTAACCCTCAACCGGTTTCGGCTCGAATCGGAGCGGAGACTGAATGCCTTTGGCTGCCCGGATTTCCGACTTGATCTCGATCGACTTGGGCTGCCACTTATTCTCGACCCTCTGTTTACACTTTCACTTAGAACCGCAAGTTAGACTTATGCCAACTTTTCCTCGGACTCCCGACTTGAACTTTCGTCAACTCTCGACTTAAACTTTCGCCAACTTTCGACTTGGACTTTCACCAACTCTCGACTTGGACTTTCACCAACTCTCGACTACCCGTAACGGCTGTCAACACTCTACTCCTCTTCCTCTCGACTCACTTCTCTCTAGCTGCCTTCTCCTTTCTCCATTCCACTTTTTTTTCCTATCATTCATTCACGCCTATTGCTCATTGTTATTTCCGCATTTCTTAAAATTATCTCTTTCTCTTTTTACTCTGCACTATGTTTCATTTTCAAACTAGCCATTCATACTTAGACGTCATTCGTTCCCCCTGTTTCCCCAAAACAGCGATAACCTGTACATTCATCAATTTTCGCAACTATTGCTCCGCCCACTTACAGAGGCCATTATTATTTTAGCCCAATATGTCAATACGGGCTAACTACTATCGAACTTGCATATTTACAAATAACGTTCAATGTCCCCGATTAAACTCCTTATGTCTACTTTTTTCAATGTTTACTTTTAACATAAATACTTTACATTATTTGTATAAACGATTTCTTGTTCTATTACGCAAAAATAAAGGCAACTGACCTTTTATAGAAATTAATATTATTTTATTTAGGCCCAGATAATAATGTATGACAATAATAATATATGCCAGCATCGATCTTTTGCCCTTTAGCAACATTTTATATATCAAGCCATAGCGAATGGAATGTCGATCAAAGTTGCCGCCGAACAATACCAAATACCTCGCACAACGCTAGGTCTTCACCACAGAACTCAAAATCTCAATATGAAACTCTGAAGGTCATCGGTTTTATCTACAGAACAAGAAGATGACCTTGTTATGAGAATTCACAGATTAGTTGAAATAGGAATGCCCATAACGTGCAAGGTTTTAATGAAAAGTGTGTTCACGTACGTTACAATACACAAAATATCGAATCCCTTTTCAAAAGTGTCAAATAAGGCTGGTAGAAAATGGCTTAAGTTATTCTTGTTCAGACGAAGAGCTCAACAAATGAATGTGGCTCGAGCCCAAAAAATTAAAAAGCCCGTAGTTAAGAGAAATCATACAAAGACTAAAGTTATTCGACAAACCGGGAAACGTCTATAACATAGATGAAAAAGGATGCAGATTAACGATCCATAAGCAGCAAATTGTTTTAGCTAAAAAGGGAGCTACATCTAACCGCACCCGAACACCTTGTGCCACCTTTTGTACTCTCTACCAGGCTGGATGGTCTGATCAGTTGGCCCTGACAAGCTATTGGCACCAATAAAGGTAGCATGACTTGCGAAGCATTCGTTTTGTGGCTTGACCATTTTTCTTCATTCAAAAACCCCGGACCTACACTACTAATCTTTGATGGCGCTAAAAGCCACCTGGATATTTCTATAGTGGATGCAGCGGACCGTAAAGGGATAACTCTATTTTGTCTTCCTAGCAACACCTCTCACCTATGGATGAATCCGTCTTTAGGAGTTATGAAACGTTTTGGGACCAAGAAGTTTTGCAGTTTTTAGCTACAACCCCCTGGGCAATGCATTTACAAAAATGTTATTTGGAGAACTTTTCACTCTCGGCTGTTAAAGAGCTCACCAAGAATATTGTTATCAACTCTGTTTCAATTTGGCGGAGAGCGTTGCTTGCCTTAGCTTTGGTTTTTAATATAGAGATTGGCAAGAAATGGCTAGAAATAATTTTTCTCAATTAACAATGCTGAAAAATGCCAAAACATGCTGATGGAAGAATTTAATTTAATTTAATTACATATGCCTCCACCAATTTGCACAGAATTGTTTAGACTGTAGACTAAAATTATGGTTTTAAATTAAACAATGGATTGATTAAAAATAATAAATAAAATAAATAGCTGTTTAAGCTGAGAAAGATTGTGATGAATAATATTTCAATAAAAAAACAATTACAGTAAACAGGTATGAACAAAAGTGAAGTCGATAAATTTAAGCAGATAATCAAAATGCAATCATTGCCTGAAAGCTGCTTTTCTAACTCAAAAATCAATTCAATTCAAGATAAAGGTAATGACAATTATTCAATTTAATTATTGCCTGAAAGCTATTTTCTAACTCAAAAATCAGTTTAATTCAAAAATAAAGGTAACAACAAATTTAAACAGAAATAGAGAAATAAAACAAACAAATAATTATGATCTTGTACCCACCAGGGTCGAGAAGGGCTTGAGAAGGTGCTCTTTAAATAACAATAAAATGCTTATATAGGCCGAATAAAAACTAACTAAGCTTAACTCCGATTCCCCATATAACTCATAACATCCGATAACGTACCAGAGAAAATTAGACTGAGTTTCCCACACTACAGACAGTTTTGGTTACTAATTTCTAAAAATGCTTCCTCTAACTAGAACCTAAATAATGTGAACCCTACAGGCCACTTTGATTGATTTTTTAGTTGGGTTGCTAAACTAAAACCAAAATTCAATAACCCTGCTCTTGTAGGATCAAGTCCTTTCTTTCTCTAAGAGCTTTAAGCTCCAAAAAACCCACTATCCCACATATGCCCTACAGACAAAAGCATACCCACGGCAAAAGACAACGTGGTATGTGTGAAACGATAATAGACAGATATCAGATATTCATGAGCTTATTCAACATACACACGGCAATAGACAACGTGGTATGTGAAACGATAATAGGCAGATATCAGAGATTCGCACGCTTAGCAGCTTTATTCTGCCTACAGACTTCTCGGTATAGAAAACTTGAAATAAAAATTAGCTAACGCAAAAAAAATAAAATAGTCAAGCCCTACCTTCTCACAACCTCTCACACTGGTCGCCAGTACAAGACAGATTTTAAAATCCAGTCCTACCTTCCACCAGAATCACATCTCAAAAAAAATTGCACCGCACGGAGTCACAAATATTTCACCTTTTTCACCGTACGAAGCGACCGATTTTAAGCATAAAATATGATCTGCATATTTGAAATTATTTATCAAATTGAAATAATATTCTACTGCTGTATTTACGTAGATTCAACCCATAATATTAATTTTAATTTTATATTAACGAAATAATTATCGACTGGTATATTCAAAAGACAAAAATTAGTTTTAAATGAACTTGATGGGCAACATAAAAATTCATTATTTATTAATATTTTCGTACTATTTAATGCGGAATTTTCCACACTGTTGCTACCAGGTCGGTTCAGACAGCTAATTTACGTGTATCTTAATTTGTGTTTATTTACAAATAAAAATAAAGGATATTGTCACGAGTAATTTATGGGGTAGCGCGTTTATTTAAAGGATAACTTCTCAGAGAAGAGCCTCGTCGCGATTAGTACAATGACGGGGTCTCAATGCTTCCTTTAATCTACCACTGGATG
Organism: Pissodes strobi; assembly: GCA_016904865.1. Classification (NCBI taxonomy): domain Eukaryota; kingdom Metazoa; phylum Arthropoda; class Insecta; order Coleoptera; family Curculionidae; genus Pissodes; species Pissodes strobi. Next base: position 57,358 of record MU187289.1, on the reverse strand, counting down.
TTCTACTGGTGAGGACCCGCCTTGTTTAGCGTGCCGAGGGGTAACTGAGGTAGACCGGGATCGCGTTACGTGGGGTAAGAAGAGATGATAAAGTAAGCACGTTTAGTTTATAACAATAACAATGTATTAACGTTAAAACTTCAACAACAATTATTGGTCAGAAAAAATGAGATTCTATTATATCTGATTACTACGGTGCGCATGTTTTCTCGATTTGAGCTACTGTTTATAGGTCTTTGCTTACTGTCTTATAATTTATAGTTTTTCTTAAGGGTTGGGTTTTATTTAAGAGCACTAAGAGATCTCACTAAACTTTTTAACTGACTATTTAGACACTTGTCTTTCTCAACACTCTGACAAACTTCTTGTCAAGACTTTACTATGGAGGTTGTGCAACCCCTGGTCCTGGCAGTCGTCAAGTGACTAACCGGTACCAGGTTTGGTAGGAAAGGAATGGAACCTAAAGCAGTCGTATGACTAACTTTAGGGGCGGATAGAACCCAGAAGGCAGTCGTCAAGTGACTAACCTTGGGAGCTGGAGGTGAGACTCAAGTCTGCCGAACTGAGGGTTCGGTAGCGTATTTATATAAAACAAAGTGATGATCATTGCATGCATAAGGTTCAAAGTCGCTCCCGTTGATTGCTCGCGTTGTTTATAGTTTGCCTTTAATGTTTATATAACAATCTCCAAGTTCAAGTTAAAACTTGCGACAGGGTGATATTTGTTTAGTAGCTTATGCATTTTAGTAGATTACAATATATTTGCAAATAATCCTTAAGGTGGCAATATAATATTTGGCGCACTTACCTTCCTAACCATTAACTTCTATTTTGAAGTCAATAATGACGTAAATAGCCATTGTACAAAAATTCCTAGGGTTAAGTCGACATTATTATTTACAGTTCAAATATTTTTCTGGGTTTCATCTTTGTTAGTATGTTATTCTTTTCGAAACAAATAATTTCTCCATGACTCCATATATTTATTAATAATGAGAAAGAAGGCGGATATCTTGAATTAATAGCATCCCCATTTAAATTAAATAATACCCACGGTACAGTGAGAACTTTATCCAGAAAAGTGACAGGTAGACGGATTTTAAAGACAAAGGCGTATATAGGTGAGAGCAGGACAGAAGTATTGACCATGGAGCCAACTACGCCCTCGATGGTGATTAACAGGTCAGTCAATCTCGTGAATCTCGTCAAAATTCTGACGTCATTATACTGAACAGAAAAATGGGTATTAACGTGTCTCCACCAAAGCTGTACCTAGTTAGCGATTAGAACAGGAAATAAACCCCATAATGGTAAAAAGTTGGAGAAATTGTGTACAGCGTTATCAAAGATATATAATATATAATGTCTTTGAGCGTTATATAGAATTTTATTTGGTGTTTTAAATCATATCGAAAGATCCCATTGCTTTCATTATAAATGATTTTTTTATCATAAATCGTTTATGTACCGGATGGCTATTAAAAAGCAAATCCTGCAGTTTGAAACTCTAATTTTATACTAATTGAACTTTCTGCATAATATCAAAGAGAAGCCGCTATAGGCCAGAAACGACCAGATAGAGCCCCCACAGGATGATTCTCTGCTGCGACGCCTCCTTCTGGCATGTCCGCAATGATAGGATGCGTTGCCGCATCACAAAACGGTGCGCATCCTTCTTCGTATAGAAGGCGGAGTTTTATCTACACGATTATACAGCAGGATTTGTTATTTAGAATTACCTCGGGGCTTCTCGGGTCCCAGTTTATATATCTCCCCAACAATCACTAATATATACATAAAATGGTCAATTATGGCACGTTAATGGCGTAAGTGTCATTGAAACTTCAACAACATGTATTAATTTAATATATTTATTCGCAATAGCCATTAGCCAAATAAATATTGGCTTTGAATTTACTTCATTTATTTTGCGTTTTCAAGGGACTTTTCAGTGTTGAATACTTTATTTATTTGTTTGTTTATTGAAATATATACAGGGATTCCCCATATTTATGTATCTATGTTAAGATTTAAAACAATACATCACAGAATCCAAGCACGTCATGTCAGTTAACATTATTAAATTAATTCTTAACTTAAATTTCGATAGGGAGCATTTAAAGATAGAGTTCTCATCCCATTATGTATCTACATTAAAAAGACATTGAACTCTTTCAATTAGCGGTCGCATTCCATAGCTGGCAGAATGATGACGATTACCTAAGAAACAATTCATCCACAGGGAGACAGCGACAAGGATCATTGAACTTTGTTCCAGTTAACAACTCAGGACAATCATTCATGCCACTCACCAATACAACTTACGTAGCAGCGCTATTGCTAATTTTTACAGATTGTTTCTCTGTGACTACCCTCCACGAGCATTCAAATCCTTATTGAGGTAGACCGCATCTCTATGGCACTCTCTGGCATCTGTACGAATCAGCTATCGGTTGGGGCAAAACTAGTCGCCAACAAAGTTGACCCTGTCAAAAGCCTTGGAGAAATCCGTAGAGATAAAACCGTGTTGGCGCTATTGGACTTTGTTCTTCAAGGCATCCAACAAGTCATATTGACGCTGCGCCAAGTTACCTCATGCATACTGGAAAATTCAAACCGATTAGTATTAAATATGTCTAGACAAGACCAATAAATTAACTGATCATAACTGGATTATCAAAAAGCTAGGTCACTCTTGTAGTTCGAGGTACTTTCTTGACCAGTTTTAAAAATCGGTGTAATGTAAAACTGTATTTCCTTATGTCTGGAAATATTTCAGCTTCTAGGAACTTATTCAATATTAAGTCCAATGGTTTGAGTTTGAATGTATATCAACACACTTTTTGAAAAAACGTTTGCAATTTTGTGTAAACCAGAAGCGTGGTTATTTTAATAAATATATTAGATAATGCGTAAGTTTTTGGATTGGTATGCATGTCCTTATATTTATAAGTTTGAATTTACGACAAGGTGGGCCGTATACCTTGTAAAATTTGCAGGAGATATTGGACTATCCCTTAGCTCATACACACCAATACAATGAATATAATTTTTACTATAATACCTACACTCAAAAAAAGTCGGCATTGTATAAATAAATGGAAACCATTTCATAATGATTCAGCACATAATCGTTAAAACTTCAAAGAATAAAGTTATCAATTTATATGAAAGTATATTATTTGTTTCCTATCCGTTCTTAATAATTTAATGTTGAATTTCAACTTAAGTTCTGTCACTGCATAATATTTTTGTGTTTACAATGTAGGAAATTCAAAAGTAGCCAAATGAAGGACTGCATGCTAACAAAAAATTAACAAAGACACATATTTATCATAAAGATAATAGAAGTTTTCAAGAAAAAATACATATAACATTCCAATAGAAGGTAACAAATTGCAATTTTTGTCTGACAACGCAGAACAATTTTTGAAGCATATATATGTAGCTTAAAGGATCAATTTGGATTACCAATTTTAAAAACGAATAGAAAAACCGGTTTTAAGGACGCATTATATGCAGGAGGCATTGCTGCCAGCAAAACTACGTACAGGCCTATTTCAGTTTTATGTAACTTCTCTATGCTTTTTAAGTCGTGCAATACTCATCAAATGTATTCACAAATTAAAAGCTTTATATCAACGGAACAGCATGAGTTTATGCAAAAAGTCTTGTGACACAAACTTAACTTGTCTTTCTCAAATTATCCGCACTACGCTGGATCAGTTTGGTCAGGTTGACGTAGCGTATATATAACCGGATACGAACCAACCACGGCAGGACTCAGTACTGGAAGTATCAATGGGGACTTACTGAGGACCTTGGCTGTAGCTGCGGTGATCTCTGTCAGACACCTCAGCATGTTGCCATGGAGTGTCCCGACAGAAGGGATATCTTCTGTCGGGGGCCCAATACAAGAACTGTACAAAGCGGGAGCTAATGTGGTTCGATGGATGAAGGGTTTGTACATTCGAATGTAAAGACTGTCACTCTGCTATCTTATTTATTATTCTTTTATACATGTCAAGGGTGGGAGAGACGTTTGTGTAAGGTTGTTACTTACTGTCTTTGCTACCGACCAGAAATTCCTGGAGCCACTCGGGCATTGCAAAAATTAAAAAGTTATTATATTCATTTGCAATATGTTCAGGGTCACCTTCCACTTTGATTTCAGACGCACCGCTCACTTCACTGATTTCTTTACAGATAGACCACATGCACTTCGATTTATTGTCTGACATCTTTATTTGGTTCTCATATTGTTTAGCACGAGCATTAACTAATAAATTATCATAGTTCTTTTTTTCAATAATATATCTTTTCTTATATGCGCAATTATCAATTATGATTTGACAATGTTAACAAAATATCTAATCTATGCTTAAATTCTATAATATTTACATCTTTATACAATTTGGGCTTTTGTTGTTTTCCTACTGATTTTAGGGGGAAACTTTGATTAAACAAACTTTTAAATGTATTCATGAAAATGTTCCACTGATCGTTTACATTAATGTGCTTGTTTTGGGGCTTCGACGCTTTTGCGCTTTGCTTTTGTCTTAAATATTGATCCAAAATTATTTTGAAAATATCTTACTACATCAAACATATAAGTTTTTTAGAAAACGTTATATAGTTATAAGGTTAATAAATGGATGTTCCCGAAAAGTTGACAGTGTGGTTATATAGTTATAAGTGTTGGGGAAACACCCCAACACGTGTAGAAACTATCGTTTTTCACCATATAGTTTGGTGATAACACCCTGTATGTATGTAGAATGAATGAGCCACAATTAAACACAAAATAGATTTATTTTACCCCGGGTATCAGACTCAAGACTCGATTGAATGTATCCCTGCGGAGGAAACACTTGACACTGAGGTTCGTGAGGAAGTGGAACAGGCTTGCGATGATTTATTAGTTCAGATACAAGAATGTATTGAAAGGTTAACTCCACACACACAAGTTGTTCCAAGTTCTCAAAGTGTAGCTCATCAGAGCCCCTCTCCCCCTTCTGTAAGATTACCAGAGATAAAGATCAATCCTTTTAATGGTAAAATATCTGAATGGAACTCTTTCATTCAATTGTTTGACACATTAATCACAGACAATGCCTCGATCGCCAATATACAAAAATTTATGTACTTGAAGTCATTTTTGAGAGATGAACCTCTAAAAATCATTGAAAGCTTACTCGCAACGAATGATAACTTTGAAGTTGCAGTTAACTTATTAAAAGAGAGGTACGAGAATAATTTGACGGTGATTAATGCTCATTTTATCTCACTATTAGAAATAGACTCTGTTGTCAAATGTACTGGTCCTAATTTAAGAAAATTTGTAACTGATCTAAAGAAAAATCTTGATTTAATTGATAATCTTAATTATTCTTACGAACAACTCTGGGAATTTCTCTTAATTTATTTATTTGAGAAAAAATTGGATTTTGGCACTCGTAAAGCCTTCGAGACAGAGCGAGATATTAACATGTTGCCAAATCTCTCTCTGCTCTTGATTTCTTACACAAAAGGTGTACTATATTAGAAAACTTGTCTTCTGTAGACAGTACTCAGAAAAACTCTACAAAAGGAGTCTCGTTGCATGTCAGGCAACAAAACAAATCAGTTCTGTGCAACTTTTGCAATCTAAACTCTCATAAAATATACCTTTGTGAAAAATTTAGAAAGTTAAACTTGCCTGATAAGCAGGAATTTGTTCAAAGTAAAAAACTTTGCTTTAACTGTCTCGGTACTAGTCACTCGAGAAGTAAATGTACCTCCACTCGAAGATGTTCTTTGTGTGCTCAGAAACATCATACTCTTTTGCATAATTCTCAAGTACACACACCTCAATATGGTTTCATCAAAATTCAGCAGCCCATGGTACTCAAAGTGATCAGCCTATAGATAGGCACTCTCTCGACAGAAGTCAGTCATGTCTATTTCAAGAGCATGATACCCTGCCTCCTCAAAATAGAGGACCCCCTAAATACCTCAAGATAGGTGTTTCCCTCAGATATCTCAGAATAGAGACCTCCCTCAAGTGCATCTGAATAGAGCCCCCTCTCAGATATTTCTAAATAGAGATCCCCCTCAAGTTCCTCTGAATAGAGACCCCTCTCAGATATCTCTAAATAGAGCTCCCCCTTTGATACCTCAGAATAGAGGCCCTCGTTTTAATGCAAGTGCAGAAAGTCAGTCACAAGTTACAAATTCATTGAACTTATCCACTCTCTCGAATAATAATTCTCATGTGTTGTTAGCTACTGCTCGTGTAACTCTGTTTGCTGCGAATGGACGTCCTGTTCAAGCAAAAGTTCTCTTAGATTCTGCAAGTCAGAACTCCTTTGTAACCAATCAGCTCGTAGAGAAGTTAAACTACGTTCCCTATAACAAATCACTTCATATAAGCGGAATCTCTCAAGGCAGTACGAAGTCGAATAAGATGGTTGATTTGAGGTTATGCTCTAATGTGTATCATAACAGAAGTTTTAAGCTGACTTGCGCTGTACTCGACAACATAACTTGCAAACTTCCGCAAGTCCCCATTGATCAAAATAAAATCAATATCCCCAGTCAGTTTAGGTTAAGTGATCCGCAGTATGCTTCCCCATCAGACATCGATATGTTGATCGGTGCTGATCTCTATTATGATTTGATGTTGAATGGTGTATATAGTTTAGGTAAGAACCTCCCTGTCTTGCAAAACACTAATTTAGGATGGGTAATTGCAGGAAACGCTCCTGTTTTAAATCCTCGTTTGAACAATAGTTCAACTCATCTCAGTGTATACAGCCCTGCACGTAGAGACGTGTACAGTGGTGTATGTTTGAATAATAGTTCAACTCCTTCTCTCGGTATATATAATCCTGCACATAGAGATGTGTACGGTGATGTATGTGTGAACAATCGTTCAATTCCTCTTAGTGTTAACAACCCTGCACGCAGAGACGTGTACGGCGGTGTTCCTCTGTTTGTTCAATCCTCTGAACAACACTCTCTCAATGATTTAGTTAAGTTACCCCTCATGCCACCTTTTGAGCATAAAAAGCTGTATGACTCATTCTCTAGTGTTAGAAAACGGAATCATCGTTTGTATCATAACCCAATGTTACCCTCTTTTGCCAGAGTATGACGATACTCAATGATTGATCATTTAATGTAATTGAGATTATGTTAAATGTTGTACTTTGCGAAGTGCCCTCTAGCGCTTTCTTTCAGCGTGTTTTTAGAACTCTTAGCGTGTAATGCGTGTTAGATTTCTGCGTGTCTCAGTAAACCCCAAGCGGCGTTGCCGTCATTCCGTTCAATACTTAAAGAAGTATTATCTCATTTGTCTGTTGATAAGTCAAGCCGGTGTTGCCGTCGTTCCCTTCAATACTTACAGAAGTATTATGTTGTTTGTGTTTCTGAATAGAATAAACCCCCAGGCGGTGTTGCCGTCGTACTCTTTAATTCTTAAAGAATTATTCTTTTGTTTTTGTTCTGTAAATAGATTGTATTTATTTCTCAGTTGAAGTGTACTCTCTCTTTCTCGTTAATGAAGATAGGATCTTCATGGCGGGGGACTATGTTGGGGTTAGTATGTTGGGGAAACACCCCAACACGTGTAGAAACTATCGTTTTTCACCGTATAGTTTGGTGATAACACCCTGTAGGTATGTAGAATGAATGAGCTACAATTAAACACAAAATAGATTTATTTTACCCCGGGTACAACCCAATTTGTACATTTAAATCAGCAAATGTCACGTTCTTCAAAACCCCTTAGTCCAACCCTAGACGGACGATCCCTTAATTCGAACCTGTTCAGCAGTGCTGTCAATATAACCGATTACAATAGAGCCAACTTTCACCAGTAATGGAAAACGTTTGTAATCGTTTTAAAGTTAATGTATTTTTGTCTCCGTCAGTCTTGTGAACAATCAGTCTGCCAAATAATGAAAGAAAACAGCTTCTACCCTTGTAATCTCAAATGAATTCGATATGTGTTACCGCCCACTTTTATTATGTAGTTTTGCCGCTAGGCGACTAGCTGAAGGAAAGAAATTATTCAATTCAGTGCTCTGCAAACTGCAAAACTGCAAACACTCCACGTTGCTGGGTCGGTCGTTCCACCGAGCTCTAGCAAGTGCCTCTTCGCGCCAAAAGGTCAAATTCCTTTTTGGGCCAATTTCTCTTGTATGCACAAATATTAGGGAATATTTCGTGCACCTCAGTTATCTTTGTCCAAGGTTGGACAAAGACCTCCTTTTGAGCCTTTTTAAAGCAATTCTTCGAAGTTAGAAACGATAGCATCCCCGTTCCCGTTGGAAATTGGAACATAAAATGGCGGAAGGCAGACTGACATTCCTGGTCGAATTCCTGTAAAGCAAGGCAGGTAAAGCAGTCGAAGGGACAAGGTATGCTGTGTGAAAGTTGCTAAGTTGGAGAACGAAGTATTAAAATAAGAAAGATAAAAACTAATTTTTAAATCAAACAATCAAGACTCTTCAGTAGACATTTCTAATTTTAAGAAACCTTTTGTAATTTTAGTTTTATACTTGAAAGAATGATGAGTGATTGAAAGTTTTAGTCTAAGTATTGTACATATATATTTTCTATTTAACATAGAAAACACTGTTTATTTATCTCCATTATATTTAAATGCAATTTACACCTGCATTATTAAATTATATCAATACCGAATACATGTTTCAATTTCTCTCACCACCCTATGTTATACTGTCCATTAAAAGTGGTTAATTAAAATACCACACCCATCTTTATGGTTTTAAGCAATAATAAAAGAATTTGTTTATCCCGATCAATAAGGTTAATAAATGGATGTTCCTAAAAAGTTGGCAGTTTGCTCCTGACTGCTCTTAATTAAAGTAACTTCGATGGTCCTAACAATAATTTTTATAAAGTATAATTAATTCTTAGATTTATATTATTATCACATAGCAGCATATAACGTTCAAAGAAATTCCTTATGGTTAAATATATTGCCCAGACATTTCGATGGCCCATATCAAGGGAGCTTTCCAATACCTACAAAAATTTATGTACCTACATGCGGTCGGCTCTTCGCCATAATAAGAACATTTCATCTTGAATAGTATTAGTCTGGTCTGGTCTTGCAATGGTCTGACGTCGAGTCTTATTTCGAAACCAGAATATCATGATCTTCCTCACGTTCGGTATTCACAAAAACACTACATATAATTCAGATATTATGGGATATTCTCCTCTCAACATCTTTTTCCATAAGCTACGCAACTCCTACTCATAAGCCACATCTGAATAATTTACTGTTACGCCCACAAAATACTATTCATGTTCTTTCAAAATAAACCGAAACCCACATTGCTACTCTCTGTACCATCTGTTTGAGCTGCGTGGCTCAGTAAACAAAGCTGGCAGGAATATAGCAAACAAATCAAGTATGCATCAATCTTTGGCAACCGCCACGCCGTTTAGAATACATAGCCGCAGGCACGGAATTCGTTCCTGCTGAAACAGAGTCTTTTGGGGCGCTCAAGGGATAGCATGAACGGAGCGGTTACAATGATCACAAGAATGCAATTTTTATACATTTGTTACCCTAATTTACGAAAATAATATGCAGTATGTCCGGCGATCGGGTAGACAAGAGGACAAATGGACCAAAAATTGCATTTCTCGATAAAAACTCATTCTTCATAAAAATTTTTGCTTGTTAAAAAAATATGATTGTCGTTAAGAAAAAGTTGTTTTTTTATACAGGGTGACCAAAAAGTTGAATATTCTATTTTTTTTAGAGGAATTAAATAACCTTATTTTTCAATTTTCACCAAAATATTTCTTAAGAAATGTGCTTTAAATCATTTTGTTACGGGTACGTTGGAAACCGTTCATAATTTTTTTCAATTACGTATCTGTATGAAGAATGGCCATTAGCATAACATTGTATTAAATGTGTTCTTTGCTCCGTTGTTGACATTATAAATGAAATACCATTAAAAGTTACCGACTTAATGATGATTTGCTTGACACTGTCACGCACACAACTTGTCAGTGAACGAAATTTGGTGAAATGCAAATTTTACACAAGAAACTTCTTTTATCCAAAATTGATGAAAATCGACATCTGAAAAGATGGAATGATTTGGACCAAAATTCTTATGTAGTATTTTGCTGAAAACTGAGAAGTAAGGGTACTTTATTCCTAAAAAAAAATTAATTTTTAACTTTTTGGTCACCCTGTATAAAAACATATTTTTTTCTCTACGACAATCATATTTTTTTAACAAGCAAAAATTTTTATGAAGAATTACTTTTTGTCGAGAACTGAAATTTTTGGTCCATTTGTCCTCTTGTCTACCCGATCGCCGGACATACTGTATATCTTGGAAAACGTCCTAGGTCGCTCTTAATATTTTGTGTGAATATGGATGTAATTGCTGTTTGCAACTGCGGTTACTATAACACATTTCAACAATTTTTTTTAAATAAATCACATGGATAAGATGATTCTGAGTTTATAGGCGTTTCCAAGAGTGCATGCATAGTCGCCGATTTCATGGGTCATAAATGAAGTACAATTTTTTTCATGTGGAAATTTTTTTTTAAATATTTAAATCAATTTACAATTTTGAAATAAAAAATTGAATTTTATAAGATTTAATTGTTAGGTAGAAAAGTTATTGTGGTTTTGAATTGAAAATTGAATATGAAAATATTTATGTCTATTTCTATGATAGTTAAATAGGTTTTTACGTATAAATTATTTCTTGGCATCAAGGTAATTGAATACTTACACTAGATTTATAAGCTCGAAAAGTTCGCAATGTTGAGACTCAGTTGGGAGTTGAAATTTTACTTCAAGATGAACTAATGAAATCATTCAGTTCAATTTATAAACTCAGTTGGCGAAAAGTTCGCTAATTTTCAGGATGTTCGTAAAGTTCAGAGATAACCAAATTTTATGTTCGGAGTTCGGAAAGTTCGTTCCAACCAATGAAAAATCACTGTACTAGCACGTGATCGCTGTCAATAGCCTATTTGACATTTAAAGTCGCACAGCTGTTTTTGTTTTTATTGTTAATTGTTATTTTTTTATGAAAATGGCCGAATCTGAAAAATGGAGTAAAATTGAGGATATTGATGCATCAGTGCTACTTATAGAAATAATTCAAAATTATCCATTTTTGTACTATCTCGGTCACCAGGACTATACAAATTTTTAATGTCCAAGATTCTATTGGTTATGAGTTTTAACCAATCAAATATGAACTTTCCCAACTTCGTGGTGACGTTTATAAATGCCATAAAATGAACTCTGGACTCCGAACTCTGAACCTCACCAACTATGAACTATCCAACCTCAACATTACGAACTTTAGTTTATAAATGGACCTTTAATCTTATTTAAGTATCATATAAAGAAAGCTTGCCAAGCTACATACTAATTTCAAAACGAGTCACATATTATCGAAATTGTCGTAATTTTATTTAAATCTAAAAAAAAATATACACATAATATTCTTAATTAAAGGAAATATTGTTTAAAACATTTTTTACGGAGGAATTGCTTTTTGTCTTTCTAATGAATAGGTGAAATACGGAAAATCGATTAACTGAAGTTAATTAACCTCCCCAGAAAAGACAAGGTGGGAAAAATTGGGTGCTTTGTTCAAAAATAGATTAACTAATTTATAGGGAAAGTATTGTTCTGTACCACCTTCCGGCTATAATAATAGTATATTGTGTAACTAGGAGGAAAAGCAAAACATTCCTGGACGACTGTGGTAGTTGCTGGACGAGGCGCAGCCGAGGCCAGCAACACAGGAGTCCAGGAATGTGCTTTTCCTACGAGTTGCACATACTATTTTTTATCCGATCGAAATTAATTAGAATACGTACTTATATAAATAGAGCCAAATATTACTGTAAATAAAATCGGTGTTTTAAATTTAAACTCAACATAATATCAAGTTTTGAATCGAGCGAGCTTGAAGTTTATTACGTAGCTACGGAAACTACAGCTAAATGTTACTTTTGATAGATGTCAGATCTAACAAACAAGGCGTTATATGACAGAAATGTTACATTCCCGGCCTAGGACGGGAATGTCATATTCCCGGACTGTTATTTTCCATTCTCGTACAGTTATTGCATGTTGCCAAGCAACGAATACAATATACTGGAATCATGACTTTTGCGGTGAGAAAACACATCGGAAAGGTGTCGTTTTTCGTCCGATCGGATAAAAAATATTGTTTTACAATTTTTTTTGCACAGGTTTTGAACGTCTATAAAGTATAAGCATCTCTGAAACTATTGCTTCGGTAATATTCCTTAATTTTTTGGGGAAAAATGCTTTTATTATCATTATCACTGTCATTAGTTTTTCCCAGATGAAATTCTTTGAATGAAAAAAAAAAGAATTGTGGAAAAACAATTAAATATGAAAACACCAATAAATATAAAACAAAAGAAATGGCTGGAAGGCAAAGTAAAGGAAAAGTAAACAAACTGGTAGACGAGAAATTAAAGAAATATGGAAAAATGTATAAAACAACTTCTTGAAGACACAAGATTAGATCTTCCTGAAATAAATAATGGAAATCGAGGTAGATGTTAGGTACAGAGGTAGCGAGAGGGTGTGATGCAGTAGGTTATTTAAATTTATTTCTTGATGTTTAAAGGTACGTTTTTGCATGGAGACTTAGATATTTGGATATATTATGGAGATTTATTTCAAGAATTATAAAGAGTTTGATATCAAGATCATACGTATATTTTATCCTCTGACACATGTGTTTTTCTGTCTGTCTTGGTTTTTGTTCATTTTCTGTGATACTAGTGAGAAATAAATAGTGAAAATTTCCTGAGACGATCTGTATGTGCTTCGGGTTGTCCTGGTGAATTTTTGGTGCTCCATTTTAGCGGGAAATACGGATTTGTGGCCCTTGGTTTTGATGTTGGCAGTAAAGCAAATACTATTCATAGTGGAACAAAAAATGTAAAAGCAAATTTATCACCAGCAAAAACAAATCTATAGTGCGTTTCACATAGAAAACACAGTTAGTTTTAATTTAAATTAAATTTGCATATACATACAGTGTGTATCACATACATAAATCAGTAAATCCAATATGTCCTGCTCAAAGTGTGAGATTCAGCTAACTGAAAAGGAAGTAAAGTACAGAATCATTTGTCATTTTTGTAAAGGCATTCATTTCCTTCCCTGCTCCAAGTTTACTACATCGGAGGCTCAGGTGACCCAGATGAAATCAAGAGTTATGCTGTATGCTTGCAGTGAATGCGTGACCTCTGTAAAAGGGCACCAAAGTGAAGAATTTAATGATGCCGATGTCAGAAATGTAATAAATAACGCTTTCGAGTCCCTAAAAGACCCTCTAAATAATGTTATATCCAAAGAATTTGCCAACATTAGCACTGTACTTCAAGAGAACCAATCCTCTACCCTAAAAGACCATTTTCATGGTTTCATATCAAATGAGTTTGCCAACATTAGCACTAAACTTCAAACTAACGAGTCTGCTACCTGTACTGAAATAAAACAGGAAATTGCAAATAACTAAATTTAAACACACTAAGGTCAGACATAAATAAAAAGGAAGAATCAAATAAAAATCGCGATTCCTGGAAAAAAAATGACAAAATTATAAGCGATGTAAATAATCTAAAGGATACTAATGTCGAAATGATTAAACTATATTGCAACAGACCACTAGAAGAAATCATGTCAAATCGTTTGGAAAACTCTGGAGAGATTCAATTGGGAAGCATTGATCTAGAAAAGATAAGATCAGAGTTTGAGTCAAAGATAGAGCAAATAAATTCCAAGTTAAAGTTTTTTGAAGATATGTTGGCATCTAGAACTCCACCAGAAAAGCCAGAGTATTGTGTTCAAGAAAATCAAAATTTGAACAATAAAAATAATGTCCATCTAAACAAGGATCAAACGGATAATACAAAAATTGGAATAATTTGTACCGAGCCTGATCGCTCAAATATCAGAGTGGCGAATTCGAACATAGGTGAAAGACTGGCTAAACTATCGTGGATTTATCTATCCAATCTAGAAATAGAAACAAAACCAGAGGATAGACTAAAGGAATTAGATCCGAGATTCAGTCATCTGTACAGATGTGAAAAATTACCTTCCAGATTTGACCATCCCAGGAGTGCTGCTTTTAAGTTGGGAGTCCCCGAGAACAGTGTAGAGAAGTATATGTCATCAGACTTCTGGCCCGACGGTTGTTATGTGGCAAAGTACACTCTAAAAAATAAACCTGCTTCATTTTTAAATAGAAATCCTGAAATGCGCTGGGCAAATGAATCAAATTTTCAGAGAAGCCGACAATTCCACAGAAGGCGAGTATAGAAGAAACTAAATTTGTTGAAAATAGCCAGGTAGATCATAAGTTAGATAGTCTTAGAAATAATCATACTGTTGGTACTAGTCGAGGTACTAGTAATATCGAATTGTACCCTACCACTCCCGCTCCTAATACATTAGGTTGTAATAATACTTGTCCTCAATTAATTTACACTGATGACTCTTTTGACTTCCCAAAGCACCACAAGATGGACATTTACTATCAAAATACTGGAGGCATACGAACAAAGTTAATAAATATTCTTCAATCATCAACACAAAGTGACTATGACATTCTGGCTATTACTGAAACTTGGCTCGACCCCTCTGTATCAACAAATGAGTTTATATCTACTATTTTTTTTGAGGTTTTCAGAAGTGATCGTGATCAGCTTGCCACTGGTATGCAGAGGGGGCGAGGTGTCCTCTTGGCGATTAATCGTAATATAACATCATTCCCTTTAAATTTAAACAATAGTCAACCACTCGTACCTCAACACATTGACATTGTAGGAGCCAAATTATCATTTTTAAACAAGTATCTATATATATTTGTGGTATACATACCATCACCCTGCTCTTCGGATGACCTTGAATCGGTGTATGATTTCTTTATCTCTCAAAAATTCCTTTATGGCAAGGATATTTTAATTCTAGGAAATTTTAATGTGACAGAATATGTGAAATTTCTTGATGACAACTCATGTCTTAACAGCAAAATAACCACCCTCACTAACATATTCAATATTTTTGAACTTAACCAGTTCAACAATATAAGAAATCAAAACAATCGCTTACTGGATCTTGTCTTATACAATGGGTCTCAATGCTATGTTCATAGGGCGATCGACCTAATTAGTAATTAGTAATGAAGTGCCTCATCACCCCCCACTGCTTATTAATATACGCTACAAAAGAAATAACCAAATGGCTAACAACAGTAGTGAAGCCAACAAAATTTATAACTTTAAAAAAGCAAATTTCAATGCTCTATATCATGATTTATTACACACTGACTGGTCGGCTCTTTTCAATCATTAACAACTGGGTACCGAAATATACTCCAAAAGCAAAGATTAAATATCCACCCTGGTACACCAATGAAATTAAAGAGAATATTCGACTGAAAAATAAGCTTCACATAAGGTATCAAAGGAAAAAGGATACAGTAACATACCATGAATTCACAACTCTTCAGGCCAAAATAAAAAGAGATATTAACACTGCACATAAACAATACATCGATCATACAGAGCAACAAATTAACGAGGACCCTAGTAATCTGTGGACTTACATTAATTCAAAACGGTCATCATTTGCGCGAATACCAGACACCATGGTTTACAATGACACTCAAGTAACTAATACATCTCAAATTGTTAACGCATTTGCAGACTTTTTCCATAAGTCATTTAATCCTCAATGTGATTTAACAAGCATGCCCACAGATAATTCAAAAATTACATATCCAATCATCGATATCCAATCTTTTTCTGAGAATGAAGTCATTGTTTAAAAACCGCAAAGAACAAAATGACAAGTGGTCCCGATCTTTTACCATCATTCCTACTAAGAGATTGTTCCCATGTGCTCGCCAGAGCTCTCACATATCTCTATAATCTCTGTCTATCCACTCAATCCATTCCTAGTGTCTGGAAATGCTCCAATGTCAGCCCGATTTACAAAAAATCTGACAAAACAGATATCACTAATTACAGGCCCATCACAATCGTAAACAATTTCTTAAAATGCCTTGAAATTCTTGTTCACAAAAGAATCTTCCATCTTGTAAAAAATAGAATTTCCCCGCTACAGCATGGTTTTCTAAAGGGGCGCTCTACAACAACTAACCTCGTGATAACCACCCAAACTATTGCAGAAGCGCTAGATAGCTCTTCTCAATTTGATATCATATACACTGATCTATCTAAAGCGTTTGACAAATTAGATCACCAAATTCTAATAACTAAACTTGAACTATTTGGTTTTTCCGACAGTGTTTTAAAACTTTTAAAATCATGGCTCAATACGTTTCTGTGAATGGAATTACATCCAATAAGTATGCCTCATCCTCGGGAGTGCCTCAAGGATCGGTGCTTGGGCCACTATTATTTGATATATTCATAAACGATGTATGTCTTAAACTTAAAGTAATGGCTGTATGCAGATGATCTCAAACTTCTCTTACGCATAAACTCGATTGAGGACTGTATAAAACTCCAAAGAGACTTAGATACTTTGATCGAATGGTGTACCCTAAACAAACTTTCTCTGAACATCGACAAGTGTCAGGTGTTATCGTTCACCTTAAAAACAAATCCATTTCTGGACAACTACTCAATAAATCAAACAATTTTAAATAGACCTGGTTCTTTTTGTGATCTGGGCATGACTTTTGACAATAAGTTATCATTCACAAAACACTATGAATCGATAATTTCAGAAACAACCAAGACCATTGGATTTATTGCCAGGTTGAGCCGTGAATTTCGAAACATCCATACTCTTAAAACACTATTTTTCGTTTTTGTCAGGTCGAAATTAGAATATGCTTCTGTAGTTTGGTCACCCGAGTATCATACACATATTGATGATCTCGAAAGAGTTCAGCGAAGATTCCTGAAACTACTATACTTGAAAACTCATGGCATATATCCTCCTCAAGGATACCCGGAAGAGATTTTACTGGAAATGTTTGATATGCAGTCCTTGTCCCGCAGGAGGCTATTTTCTCAGGTGTTTCTGTTTAAGTTACTACATAACCAGATCGACTGTTCTGATATATTAAACAAAATTGGTTTTCTAGTCCCTCGCTTATCATCACGACAAAATTTGACCTTTTCTCTGCCAAGGGCTCAAGATGTTATGACACAATAAGTAGAAAGCTTGATAAAATTGAAATTGAAGAGATATGATGAATATTTCAATAATATCAGATATGCCGACGATACAATCATATTTGCAGACTACTATATAGAAGGACTCACACCTCATTGATAGAGTATCCAAAAATATGGTGCGGATATTGACATCAATAAAACAAAATTATACACAAGCAAAAAACACAATCAGGCAAGTCGACTAACGATTAACCAAAAACCAGTTTAGAAGATAAGGACACAGTTTATACCGTACCCGAATCAGTTAAACAACTTTCCACGTGTTTTGGAGCCAAGCGCTTCAACCAATAGGAGAGCTAGGAGTTCTTATCTTACGCCTGCGCTCAATGAGTGAACGCTGCCTTTATAAATAAAACATCAGTTCGGCATATAAGTATGTCTCTTTTCAATAAGATACCGCTTGTAAGGATAAAGAGATAGAGATAGTGTTGGCGAGAATTAACCGTAAACGAGGCCCGCAACAGGCTTGTATTGTGCTTGTATTCAGATGAGATCTCGATTATTGATTTTCTGCGCGGCGACAGGAAAAGTATGTTGATTGAAAAGAAACTAAAACAAAAACTACCATCTTGTTTGTTCGAGAGTCGGCTTTGTTTGTAGTGCTTTTTGTGGACTGCTTTCACGAATTTTGTGTATTAAATCCATAAACTTAGTTATATGCCTATGATTAGATTCTAGTTCGACTCTGTCCACGGCCCAGCTGGCCGTATAATTCTGACGTTTCCAACTAATAATGCGCATGCTCGAAATATGAGAATCCATGAAAAAATTGAATTTGGCTTCACTAATATCAAAGTTGCCGGCGCAAAGTTGTATAACTGATTCGGTGACGATATAAACTGTGGTAAGGATAAAGATTCGTAATGAGTAGGCAAGAACAACATTCAATGACACGAGCTCCATTTTAAAAGTCGTAATCTCACCATAGATTCAAAAAATATGTGTTCTCTGTTTTATTGCAAGCCGCCGATTTATAGACATTAACTGAAGCAACAAAAAAAAATTAGGGGCCTTCGAGATGCGACTGTCACAACATGAATAACGAGAATAGATATATCATCTCCAAATTAATTACATTTGGTTGCTAATATCCGAAACGAGGAGTTGCTTTAGGAGAACCTAAGTAGTATTCTCATTAGATGTTAGAATACACCCCTACTTCGGATAAGAACATCAGAGGGAATAGGCGAGTGAAGTTTTAAATGGTTTGAAGCCTAAATATTGGTTTGCAAACCCTGTTTAATTTAATGCTCTTATTCCATTCGGGTTTCTTGAACATCTATACACCCAGTTAAATACAGGCAGTGTTCTGCGATTTATCAAATGCATTCGATTGTGTAGATCGCGGAATACTGCTGGGGAAGCTGGAGGTGTGTGGATTTAGAGGAACAGCCTTGGTGTGGTTTCGTTCGAATTTGTCTGGACGTGTCCAGGTAGTTAGGTTTGATAATTGCAGCTTTGAGTAGCTTAATATTAATGCAGGTATAACCCAGAACTCGGTCTTGGGGCCGCTTCTTTTTTTGGTTTATGTTAACGATCTTCCTCGCCTTTCAATATCGGGGAAATTTGCTATATTCGCGGATGATACCACCATCCACTGGCATAATTCTGATGTTGACAGGTTAGGGTGAAATGTTGGGACAGACATGTTAAGGATTAAGCAGTGGTGTGATCGTATAATGTTTCAAAGACTAATATCTTAAATTTTAATTGTGTCGTGGATAATGTCTATCTGGAAGATCAGCTTGTCTCTGTGCCCCATATGAGCAGATTCCTGGGAATAACAATGGATAATTCTTTAAAGTTTGAAAAGCATGTTTTAAATGTTTGAAACAGAATCTCATTTGGCTGTTACGCTCTTAGAATAATGTCAAACAAATTGGATTTTTCGGTAGCCAGAACCTCATATTTTGCATTGAAAAGGTGTTTACTTTTGGGGCTCTTGCTCTCAATATTTACTAAGCTCAATGTTTGTATTGCAGAAGAGAGCAATTAGATATATGTGTGGAGCGAGGATTCGTGATTCCTGTCGTCCCTTATTCCTGAGGCATGGCATCTTGACTCTGTGTTGCTTGTTTATTCTGGGGACTGTTTGTCTCGTCTTCAGAAAACACAAGAATGAACTATCCTTGGGTGGGCACTATAACACTCGACAGACGTATACTCTCGGATTGCCCATCCCACATTCTGAACAAATCAAATGCTCTATAATATATGGTGGATGGAAAGTATTTAATCACTTACCTTAAAAACTGAGGATGCAAGTTTGCGACAGGAGGTTCAGAGGGCAAATAAAAAGGTTTTTTTTTATCAGAAAAAGGATACTATAGTTTGAATGAACTTTTTAATGATATTTTAAATTAAATGTGTTTACTTTGCGTTTAATGTTTTTAATGTATTTTACACCATTTGATGTTTCCCTTTCTGCTTTTGGTATACTAGTTTTAATCTCATTTTAATGAGTATCTCTGTAACTTTAAACCCTCTAACTTGCAGTTATTTGTTTGTTAATTTTATTTTTGCTTAATTCTCTAGTATTAAGACCTAGTTTCTAAGTATGGCTTTGTCAACAACTCCATTAATTTTTATGACATTAAAGCTATTTTTTGACTTGACTTGATACTGTTAGTGGTACTGATGTTATTGATTAATATAAGGATTCTGTTAACCACAAAGACCAACAAGACCTAGATAAATTTCATGTAGCTTGTGAAGTCTGGGTTTTATTAATTTTAATCCTGAGGTGCTAAATTTAATGATAAGATTATTACTACGCACTCCTATCAGGTTGCTTATATTAATTTTTTTCATTGGTTTCATTTTATCTCTCAGTTAAACCGTTTACCAGCTATTCCTTAGTAGTATGTAGCGGGTTTATTGGTCAATGTTAATGTAACAATATTTTTTAAAAAATTTCGAATATTGGCCTATTTCTTTTCGAAAAATGGATGCAAATAATGTGTTAGATTCTATAGAACATAAGAGGGGTCCTTACACCGCAAGAAATAATCATTTCTATAATTATTATTATATGCTTCGTTGAAGAAAACAATCAGTTTTTTGAATATCCTGTACATGGTGAGGCTTAGCTGAAGACTATAGGTAAGTAAACTATTTCTATTTCCTATAATTAAGATGGGATGCCACCGACATCGATTAGTTTGTTCTGCTTTGTGAAGTCACGCTTTTGAAAGTTCGTGGTTAATTAGTTAGTATACCAATTTTTTGTAGTTCACTTAAAAACATAACTTTTAAAGTCTTTGAACTCGTAGTTATAGCCTATAGTAAGATTTAATGAAACGTTTTCATATCTGCTAAAGCAAAGCAACAAGCAAAACTCTTAAGAGTGATTCTAATAAACTGAACGGTTTCATGAGTTATCTTTTTAAAAGTGACAAAGTTGGAACAATGCGAAATTTAATATGTAACATGTTAATGTAACAAAGGGGTTGATGTCACCATAACCATTCGGCACTCAAACTGAGGATGATGGTTTAAAATAATATAGATAAACGTTTTTTTTTTTGAAGTAACTGAAGTAAAATGTCTGTTATAGCTTAAGCTTTTAACTGAGCATTGATAAACGGGTCATAATTGTTTAATTTCTATCGCCAGGTCTGCATACTTAACTGGATATTGGGTATTAATAATATAATTAGTACTGTCACGAATAGCTTAGGGGGTAGCGTGTTTCTTAAAGAATAACTTCTCAGAGAAGAGCCGCGTCGCGATTAGTACAATGACGGGGTCTCAATGCTTCCTTTAATCTACCACTGGATGTTCTACTCGTGAGGACACGCCTTGTTTAGCGTGCGGGGGGTAACTGAGGTAGACCGGGACCGAGTTACGTGGGGTAAGAAGAGATGATAAAATAAGCACGTTTAGTTTATAACAATAACAATGTATTAACGATAAACCTTTAACGATAATTATTGGTCAGAAAAAATGAGATTCTATTATACCCGATTACTACGGTACGCATGTTTTCTCGATTTGAGGTACTGTTTATAGGTCTTTGTTTACTGTCTTATAATTTATAGTTTTTCTTAAGAGTTGGGTTTTATTTAAGAGTACTAAGAGCTTTCACTAAACTTTTTAACTGACTATTTAGACACTTGTCTTTCTCAACACTCTGACAAACTCATTGTCAGGACTTTACTATGGAGGTTGTGAAAGCCCTGGTCCTAGCAGTCGTCAAGTGGCTAACCGGTACCAGGTTTGGAAGGACCTAAAGCAGCCGTATGGCTAACTTTAAGAGCGGATAGAACCCAGAAGGCAGTCGTCAAATGGCTAACCTTGGGAGCTGGAGGCGAGACTAAAGTCTGCCGAACTGAAGGTTCGTTAGCGTATTTATATTAAAAAAGTGATGATCATGGCATGCTTAAGGTTGAAAGTCGCTCCCGTTGATTGCTCGCGTTGTTTATAGTTTGCTTTTAATGTTTATATAACAATCTCCAAGTTCAAGTTCAAACTTACGACAGGGTGATATTTCTTTAGTAGTTTATGCATTTTAGTAGATTACACGTTCCCCTGCCCTCTAAAATGTTGGTCCTCAACATTAATACGGCCGCTATAGCTAAAAAAGAAAGAAAGACCTCAATTCGAAAAAACTTGTTGCATAATACTATGTAATATTACAGTTTATACAATATAAAATTCCATCAGTGGTCTTGTTACTTTCCGGATCCAAGCTGATCCTTAGTAACTCCCTCTAGCCTCCACTGCAGTCTATATGTCTTAGTATTGACATACCATTAAACTGTATGAGGATATCATAAGTGAGAGCCTGCTGGAGAGACTAGTATGTACCTCCACTGGTGCTTGGTACATGAAATAAAAAAGAAACGTATTTTTATAAATTGTCTTTGAAATCTTATAACTCTAAGTCTAGATTAACAGAGAACAAGTAGACTGTAGAATTCCCCCACTAAGTCTTTTGCATATTTGAAATGTCTATACTTTACCGTTGTCTGTCAAATAGGCGCCTATTCGACAATCAACGCTTGTTTGCATAATTGCTATAGTCACAGCTAACAGGGAATGCGTCCATCCCCCGCTAGTTGAACTTTGCTTTCTTAAAAACATTTCTAATTCTAGAGTTACTAGGGAGATGGTTTATAGAACTTATTTCTACACTTATTTACTATACTTAATTCAAATAAGTCGGTCCTGTCTTTATCATATCCCAACTAAATTTCCTTTTATTTTTCTATCTATTACATGGAAAATTATCGGATTTATGTATGCAGATGGGCTTGTTTTCCCGTATGTAACTATATTACCAATATTGCAGGTAATTCCATAATTGTATTAAAAAAAATTGATTAATTATATCTTCAATTATTTTGTACATCTAACATTTTCTCACTTGAATACGGTCCTGTAAATTCAAATAATACTTAATATTTTTAATATTAATATTAATAGCATTTTATCTGATTCAGTTTTACGTATTGACTTATAAACAAAATTTGTTGACTTTTTATAGTCTTTTAGTCGACTTATTTAAGCTCGCTGACCTAATTCAGCATGCTGACTTTGTTTATATCTAAAAATATATATCTGTACACAATTTATCGAATTTAGTTCCATCAAATATCGTACAGTCAATTATTCTAATATGTAACATTAATAAATAAAAGGTATCTTATACTTTGCGCTACAATATTTTCTTTTTTCTGGCTTGTCCCT
Source organism: Pissodes strobi (assembly GCA_016904865.1). NCBI lineage: Eukaryota > Metazoa > Arthropoda > Insecta > Coleoptera > Curculionidae > Pissodes > Pissodes strobi. The sequence continues at coordinate 34,396 of MU187289.1, read as the reverse complement.
CACTTCTTGGTGGCTAGATGGCGCCCTTTGAACACTGCAGCGGAAGTAACCATCTTTGCTTCGTGTCGCTTTGTTGAGTATCGCTATGTCGATTTCTTTCCCCATCTCTACTTGAGCGAGTATTCGCCGAGTAGTTCTGGTGCTTTCTTCGTTTTTATTTCCTTTGACTGGTACCCCTGTCAAGTCGGCGACCTCGAGCTTTTTAACCTCTGGGAAAAAATGCAGTGATTGTCATTTCTTTCTACGGTGACGGAGGAGTTTTTTGCGTTGTGTATCGCCTAGATCAAATAAATTATATTAAAATTTGTTAAATTGTTACAATGGCGAAGATTTGTCAATTTTGCACCTTATGGTCGGTTTTATGTTCCTGCCAAATGCAGTTTTTGCAATGTGACCAGGGATTTGCCTATGAGGTTTGAATCTTGGCAGGTGCTTTGAAGCGAAAAGGTAAGTGTTGTATTTCCTATAACCATGATTTTCGGACTCTTTTAGAATGAGAATGGATGCTAGAGCATAAAAAACTCTAATCTAAGGGTGTTTGATGCATGAGTTTGAATTTCTTGGAAAGGGTGTGGCAAGTGTCACTGACCCATTCGGCAATATACTGGAATGTGGGACTTGAGTATTAAAAAAAGAGGTTTTATCAATGTTATTTATTCCATTCCAAGCTGTAGATGACGTGTATTACTGCTAGTTTGACATGGAAGTGGTTATGTGAAGATTAATTATAACTTTTTTAGGCTACGGAAACATGGAATAGGAATAATAAGAGGAACTTAATCGCTTATGTTCTGGCCGAACTGTCATTGCTGCCGTGTCCACATGTTCCAGTTTTCCCCAGTCTGTCCATGAAATGGTTTTTGTCGTAACTGCTGGATTCTCACGCCTGTTATCTACCACTGATGTAGGTAAGTAGCTAGATTTTATTGCGATGATTGCCTAGCTTTAGTTTTTTTCCTGTTTATTGTCTCGTCTTTTGATAATTATTTTCAGTTTCTGCCAGATATTGCATGTCCTGCTGCTGCTGTTTTCATTGTTGTGTTATAATAATTTATATCTGACTGAATATATCTCACAATACTTAGATCTTTTGAGATTTTAATGCCCTTTTCTCAGCTTTTTTATTATATTTTTCTTAAGCATTTTTTCGCTTTTTAGGTCTGGATTCTTGAAGAATTTGGAGACTTCTGTCGTGACTATATAGCTCTTCAACTGGTTCCTGAGTACTCGATGGACTGCTGACGCCTGTACACATCTGTACCTTCTGAGATGATTGTGCCAAACTTGCAAGGATCTGGTAACTTGAAATGTGTTATTTACAGCTTATTATTTAATTCATCTTCCTGATATATTTACATTGTTTCTCTGTCCACCTATATTTATTCTTTTATTGCTAATTTCTTTATATTACATTCCCATATCTTAGGTTTCCTTATTCTTTACTTAATCTGTATTTTATTCTATCTCTTCTTATTTATAATTAATTCATTCGCTTTACTACTTCCTTATATATGTATGCTATATTTTTAAACTCATATTATATATACATCTTTATATATTTCCTCAATCGTTTCAACTTATGGATGCTTCTCAACAACTTTCCTTTAATTATTTCACCTTATGTATGCAACTTTTCATACTTTATGTGGACACTTTATTTTATGTATTTTCATGCTTATGATTACATGACTAGTTATTTCATTATTTCCTTATCTATCACGAGGCAGTGATAAGTTAATCTATCTATGTCTCTATGCTTATCTATCTATGCTTCATTATGTGACTAGCTTTATGTACAAAATATAGGACATTATATTATTATTTATATAACCATGTATGCTCTCTTTTAAACACAATATATAAACATATTGTCACGACTAACAACCGTCCGAACGTTTTTGTGCTACCCTATAGAACCAGCCGCCGCGCCATGCCACTCGCTTCTCTGTCTGTATGAATCATCGCCCGGCCGGTCGCGAAGATTCAGGATCGCTGGAATTATCTCGATGGCCTCGTCGAGATCATATAGAGTGGCCTCGGAATACTTCCCGAATATTCGTGATAGATTTGAAATTATATATAAGCAGACCTAAGGCGAATGTTAGTCAGTTAGTTCAGTTAATCATTGAGTGTTGAATAGATATTAGTGGTAAAGTTATAAAAGTAGTATAGAGTGTTAAATTGTATACAGTGGTAGTGAATAAAGAGAGTATTAGTTGAAAATAGCAAAGTTGTAATTCTGTTAAGAACCCACGGGAAAAACGTAACAATATTTTGCTTATACATTTCTCCATTATTTCACCTTATGTATGCTTTACATACACAACTTTTGCTTATATGTTTCCTCACTATGTATGCTTCTTCTTATCTCATAAACATCTTCTTCTATATTTCTTCAACTTATGTATGCTTCTTCTATATTCTTCATGCTTTACGTAAACATTTCTTGCATATGTAAACATTTTATCTGAGCTTCTGCGGTACCAAAATTTTTGCTAACATCCTTACTGTCAGTATAGCTATTTCAGTCCGTACGCTCCACTTTCCGATGCCTAAATTATTTGCTTATCATTAAGATAATCTGTCGTTGCAGTCTTATTTAGGCCGAAGAACACTTTACTTTATAATACTTCCTCGTATACTCCTGTATATACTCTCAATACACAATTTTAATGGCAACTCAGTTTTATCTGCTTTTCTCGATAACTCACTAATATTCACTTAACACGACTTATTCTAGCTTCTTCTTCATAACTCCTTTTATGTACTATGTTATGTGTATTGTCTATTTATATATAGTTCCTTAACCTCCTAAGTGTTTTTATCTATATATTTGTCTTAATAACACTTGGGTATATATTATGCTTATTTATATTTCACTATGTACAACTTTTATTTACATTGAGACTTTGATCCCACCTCCCATTTTTGTTTTTGCTTGTTTCTTCTTTAGTTTCTTATTTTACTTGCGTACTTGTTCCATATATAATTTTATTTTCCTTATCTTTGTCGTCTTCACTAGTTTCTCCTTCTTGCTCCATGGTTTCCTTTAGTTTCTCCTATACAAATCTGTTGCATTGCTCCATTTTAATTTAACAATCAGTTGTATTTAATTTATTATATTTTTTATTGCAGATACGACCCTGGCCTTGGTGGTCCCCATGCGGTTCTATCCTGACCTTTGTCAATTAGTGGCGGTATTTGACGGTACTTCGGCGACCGTCCGTAGATGTCTGTCTGTCTGCGGTGACGCTGGCCGCCCGTAGATGGCGATACATGGATTCAATAAACTTGTTGCTTTTGGTGTCCGCTGGCAGATGGCGACTTGTATTCCGTCTTTTTAACTGACTATTTAGACACTTGTCTTTCTCCACACTCTGACAAACTTATTGTCAGGACTTAACTATGGAGGTTGTAAAACCCCTGGTCCTAGCAGTCGTCAAGTGGCTAACCGGTACCAGGTTTGGAAGGAATGGACTAGAACCTAAAGCAGCCGTATAGCTAACTTTAAGAGCGGATAGAACCCAGAAGGCAGTCTTCAAATGGCTAACCTTGGAAGCTGGAGGCGAGACTAAAGTCTGCCGAACTGAAGGTTCGTTAGCGTATTTATATTAAAAAAGTGATGATCATGGCATGCTTAAGGTAGAAGGTCGCTCCCGTTGATTGCTCGCGTTGTTTATAGTTTGCTTTTAATGTTTATATAACAATCTCCAAGTTCAAGTTCAAACTTACGACAGGGTGATATTTCTTTAGTAGCTTATGCATTTTAGTAGATTACAGTACTAAGTATTCTTTCGCATAGTTTATTTGCTATTTTATTAAGAAAGGCTTAAAATTAATAGAGTCATTTCTAGATGGATTCCTCAATTTAACAGGTTTGCATAATCACAGTATTTGGCACCTCACCGAATGGGCAATATGACAGTTTTCATTAACTGTTCTTTATGCTAACTTAAGACATGCCACACACATAACTCTCTCACTTCTTATCTCAATTTTTTTCTAGATTCTTATATGGCGGTAGTACATGTTAGGGAGTATAATAATTACGGTACGCATATTTGCGTATGATTGTTTAATTTTTCTGGCACGTGATCTTGATATCAAACTTTGTATAATTCTCGAAATAAATCTCCATAATATATCCAAATATCTAAGTCTCCGTGTAAAAACGTACCTTTAAACATCAAGAAATAAATTTAAATAACCTACTGCATCACACCCTCTCGCTACCTCTGTACCTAACATCTACCTCGATCCAATTTTTAGCAGGGAGAAGCACAAACCAAAAGTATCTCTAAGTGGATAAGTGGTTAAAATGCGCTGCTCGCATGGATGAACCCACTTCCTGTCCATGGAAAAGTCTTGCAGCGGACCAGTCAAGTTTTCGTGGAAACGAGTACAAAAATTAAGGAATACGGATATTGTGCGATTGTCTCGGGGGTTTGCAGTAATTTTTAATGTCATATTTTACGTCTATATAGAGTTTATGATGTCACAAAGTTCAGTTAAAACGGGAAAGAGGGAAGCGTAAAACGAAGGATTTTATTTCCTCGCAAAGGGTCGTGCAATATTCAATAAACTGCAGTATTTTAGATGGATTAAGAGGATTGCGCGATGATGTACTTGACCTGTAGTTATATTTTAAGTGGTATAATATAAGCCATAGTTTTAGGATGTATATAAAATATTCAAAACACAAGCTAAACCCCTAAATAGAAATAAGAATTATAGGATTTTTGCATTCTATGGAAAAATATTCTCTGAACAGTTCAGCATTTAAGACAGTTCAGCATTTAAAAATGCCCGTTAGTTAGTATTTGACAAAAGAAACTTAGAGGCATAAATTATATTATTATTAAATAAATGCCAAGTTCACCTGATTTTTACTTGTTTGATGACCTATAGAAATGATAATATTTAAAGACAGTACCTACCACATTACGGACGTAGTATACTTTATATATTAATCCTAAATAAATAAATAAAAAATTATATATTGCAGAATAATAAGAGATCTAGGACTTAGGATGATTAATTACAGCATGGGGTATAAAGTTTAGGTGCAGTTTATTTTTACATGCAGGCACATCTTTAATTTAAATGGACTTATAAGTAATAAATAAATAAAGAAATAGTCATATATTTCCAACAGTTATCACCAAATTCAGGAAATAAAAAAGTAATTCTTGATAAAGTTCATAAAAATAAGATAAATCAAAGAGAAAAAAATGAAAATAGTTAAGGTAACATATCAAAATCACCTACAATAACCCAAAGCTGGAAGGTACGTGAAAATAAAAACAAAATAATAAACACATTAATTCTGCTAATTAATGCTTTTAAAGAATCACTGAAGATGTCACAATATGTACAATAAATATTAAACAAATTACAAATATAATATATTGATGTTCTAGTTAGCTAGTTTTAGTACGATGACGATAAAAAGTTATTGAACATCTTGCATTTAATCTGGGAACAATGTACCTAATTTCACTTATAGTAACTCGATACAAACAATTCTATTACTCAAGAGTTTATACAAAAAGGTAATTCATAATCTATGCCTTCTTTCTGCAGGGATACCATTCCAAATAAGGTTAATAAAAAGTGTGGTAAATTCCCCTAGCAGGATAAACATCATCCTCCTTGTCAGCTAGGTACTTTAAAAATCCCCGCTGCACAGATTCAAGGTAATATATCAACTTGGTAAATTGGATGCCAAATGAGGCACCCAGATTCTAATTTGGATCTCACAAAACTAAAATACAGGATTTGAAAATTCTTGCTCTCGCGATTAATAAATCCCAAAGATTTAGAGGCAGCTGATTCGACATTACCTACTTAAATGAGTCTTGAAATCAAAATTTTGATCAAAAGTAATCCCCAAGTCCCTGATCTCACTACATATTTTTAAAATATACTTAGTTATCAATTGCGTAGTCAAATATTAGCAGATTATTTTTTAGAGAGTAAGTTAATATGCTACATTTTGAGTTATTCAAATACAACTTATTGCACACCTGAAGAAATCTCGTAACTCTGAAAACGGAAACCTTCAATTTCAACAAATTGATGACGGCTAGTTAAATATGACTGTACAAGAACAACCAGTTCATCCTAAAATCCTATGGCATCAATTTTATAAAGAAGTGTGTTGTGGTCTATTTGATCAAACACTTTCTGAAAGTCCATAAAATCCGACCAATCCCTCCTACTGAGATCGAATCCAGGGGAGCGTTTTGATGGGTCTGAAATTAGGTGCAGGCTATCTGGATTTGTCGCTACCCACTCCTGCCTGCAGGCATCAGGCTGGAAATTATCATCAATGAGTTGTTGAGCGAGTTTCCATGGAGGCTTTCTTGATTTTAGCCTGGCCTGGTTCAAATCCATGTTTAGTGTGCGTGGTAAGTGCAAGCACCTGGTCGCAACAGCCTCTTCCCGATCTAAAACCTGCTTGTTCAATAGGCATGGATTCTTCTGCAGCTGGCTTTATTCTGTTGAGTATTAGCCTTTCAAGTATGTAGTTTGTAGCATACGCTGAGAAGTACAATGGGTTTATAGTCCTCTGGGTTTAGTCCGGCCTTTCCGGGTTTTAAAATGGCGACAATTTTCGTTTGTTTAAATTTCGGTGGAAGCTGTCCGGATCCTAGGAGTTCGCTATAAAACGCTGTCAGCCATGCAATCGTTCGAGGTCCGCAGTGCCGCAGGAACTCCGGGAAGACCATCTAGGCCAGCCGCCTTCCCTATCTTGGATTCTTTCAGAGCTTCGGTGGTCTCAGATGTCGTAAAGTCGCTAGAGAATTCTGACATTTGATTGTCGTCGTTAAGGTTTGTTATTATGTACTTTAATAATGCTGGATTTAATTTGCATTAAATATGATCAATGTATAAAATGTTTTCTAAGTACTTACACGCATTCATCCCTTCACACATAAAACTAAAAACTTCACCTTTACATTAAGTTAACTATTACAAAATGTCTAACAAAACTTCTTGATTATTTAATATAACTTGAACTTCTCTCTTTACTGAATTTAATCGACGTTCTTTTAAATCAACTAACTGCCTCTCAATTCGCACAAAATACCTTGTTAGAAAGCCCTTATCTATAATATAGGGCTTTCTATAGGGCTTTATAACGGACTTTTAGCCTGTTTGTGCGTATGCTATGAAATCGATTACAGGTCGCAATTTTGAAGATAGCGACTTGAAATTTGGCATAGTGGTAGAGGTCCACGAGCCCTCGGAACCTATTGATTTTGGTTATGATCGGTCAATATACAGGGTGTGAAAACACGACAAGTTACCGTTTTTTGGCATTTTTGACCGTGCAAACAAGGACCAACTTTTCTTTTTTTTTATG